>JAGFPH010003926.1:34440-52822 GCA_018207615.1 Philaenus spumarius | reverse complement strand
GGTTCATCGCCACAGACTATCAGTTACTATTAAGCAATACACATAGACTGGGACAAACAGATCTGACATGCACCACAGACCATGAGTATGATTTTGTTCAAATGAGTTAATATACTTTTTAATAACCTAAAAGGTATGTCAAGTATACCTTTTTTTTACTGTTTTTAGCATTTTTGAAGTCGTCGCATATACACGACGTTTAGTCCATGTCAAGAAACATAGTCAGTTTTTTTTCTCGTTAGACTCTGAAGCAATGTTAGTAAAACAAAGTGTTTTGACCAAAGTTGCACAACCAATAAAAATTAAGACTGAAATACAAAGGAGAAAATCACATTTGTGGCAGCAGTCTGTGGATAGAAACCGGCTGTCGCACATATGTAACGCTAGTCTATGCGTACGGAAAAATTTTACTATGGTAGTAGCGAACGTTTTAAAGAATACTTTTTAAAAAAAATTTAGTATTTGATAGATTGGCAAATATTGATATTAAGTAGAGCAAGGTTTGTGCTTTGAAAACTATGAGTGATGGATTAATAAATGTTATAGAAGGTATTCCCCTACACATTAACAATATTATTTTTTAAATTGTATTGCATTATAATAACTAATTTTTTGAAATTATGTTTGTAAAAAAAGATAGTTTACAATTTTTCGGTAGCTAATAGACTGCCAATTATTAATCATTTACTAACAAACCTAATGATGAAACATTGTAGGCCAGCAAGAAGCCTGCAACTAGGGGCTAACAGACAGAGTACTTGGTTACTAAAAACAGCCCCGGGAAGGTCTGAGACCAGAGTGGTTAAACCCTCTAGCAGGGGGAGTCTCTCAGAGAGACTGCAGGGGACCAGAAACAGCAGGAGGGACGAGAAGTCTGGGACGCTTTATGCTGAGGCAACCTCGTGCCCTTCCTGGTGGAAAGCTTCTGTCACTTGCTGTTTTAGTGCAATGTGCAGGCTGGCTCTTTGGGTCAGAACTCAATTCAGACTATTCTCTTGCTGGCCTTAAAACACTGAAGGTTTATACGTTAGTATTTGTTTTCACTGTTTTGATTTTATTTACAAGTTTTATATGTGCTCGATTTTTTTTTTTTTTAAGCATCATCATTTTCTGAATACAATAGAAAGCCAGCTGAGAAGATTGTACTCCCTTCAGCACCCAGAGCGGCTAGGGATATAGACAGTGATTTAAAAATACCGAGGGAACCGCCTTTCCAGGCGTACATCTCCAACCTGCCGTACGATGTGACAGAGGAAGAACTAACTTCATTTTTCGCCGATTTCAAAGTAAGAATGTTAATGATATCATTGTAGATATAACAATCCTAAGTTCTCCTGTTATAAGAAAATGTAGGATTAAGAAGGTTGTTGACATAGTTTTTTACTTTAATTTAAGTCATTTAACATTATTCCATTCATTAGCGAATTTCCATAGGAAAAATGAGCTATCGCAGTGGCCCTTATGGTAAGACCCAAGGTAGCAAATGACCACCGATCATGGTCCCCAGAACACGTTTTGGGGTGTCATTAAAAATCATGTATATATGTGTTCGCACTCTAGCGGCCGCATTTTAAGTCCGATTTGGTTCAAATTCGGTACACATGTTGGTTGTCTACGTCGCTCGGAAGAGTTCGTTAGCCAAAAAAATCCAACAACCGGAAGCACGTTTTTTGACCGGAAGTAACTATTTTTTGAGATTTTTCCTACAAGAATGAATTTTTTTTAGCTTTTTCTACAAATATAAATGTAGGATGTTATTCTGCACATTTTGTTTTTCAAGCAATGCTTTGTGTATTGATGATACTCACAATTTGCGAAATGGCGTGCGAACCATTTTGCAGCTATTCAGCTCCGTCGTGAATAGACCTATTTCCCAAATTGTTGGTTGAAACCCTAAAATATAGGCCTATAAACTTAATTTTGGAAATTTGCTCAACTCACGACAGCGGTTCAGCTGCGTGGTCGAATTATTTTACAGGGTGTCTACCAACCGGGAAATCCGGGAAATAGCCGGGAATATGATTTGACCTTGAAAATTCCGGGAGAAAGCCGTGATTTTGATGTGTAACCGGGAATTTTATTCCTTCACTTGTGTTATTTTCGTTTTGTAAACGCGATCGCGGGAGTTCGGCATGAGCAAGCGCTGTTTCGTAGAAAATGTGAAAGTTGCATATGAACATGCCGTAACATTGGGAGAACAAGGGTTTGTTGTAAGAATGTGTCGATACCAATTCCCTAAAATCGATTCCATTGATTCGTGGTGCGGTAATCGGTAGCGAAAATCGATCGCAAAAGTATATTCCAATTACAGTACCTCGATTCCAAACACAAACAAAACATTCGATGTGTACTGAATTATTAAACCATATAAATTTACGTGAATAATATATTTTAAACATTGTAAAATTTAAATTAGGGATGGGTCGATTCACGATACCACCGATACTTTGTATTTGATATCGGTAACAAGAATATATAGCCCCCGAAACTCAATACTGATACCGAGAGATATTCAGTTCAGTTCATATCATTGTCAGACTAGCCAGGTCTCCGTATTTTGAATGTAATCTTCAGTATTTGCAATCACATTCTCTTTATTTAAACTTAACCCCAATTAATCATTTAACAATAAAATATCAGTAGGAAAGAATGTAAAACTCTCTTACTTTGATGTGTGTAGATATTTTCGCTTGTAAAATGTTTAGGCAATTGTTTCGTTTGTTAAGTAAACGCTTGTTGTTTTATTTGTATTCATGCGTGTGCTTGGTTATTTGTTACACAGAAAGGTAAAGTAGGCTCAAGGTCAACCACTTATGGATTCGTTTCTTATCGTGTCTATTTATAGAATTAGGGTGTCTACTTCGAAAAAAGTTACAAATTGTATAGATCGGTAACAAAAGTATAATAATTATATTTGTTTTTAGTTCAGGAAAAACATTTTGGTCAATTTCGGGATTTACGTTACCCGCGATTTATGTTTTTTGTAGGAATCCTAATAACCTTTTCGCGGACCTTAGCCGTTGTAATTTAAAGTAAGTTTTAACGCCGGTATTTTATAGAAACAAGAACAAATGTTTTTCGCGAATGTACGCTGTTGTGTATTGCGTTTTATAAAATTAGCGCTAATAATATTCGGACGTCGTATTCTTTTGCGGACATTTGCCATTGTATTTTAAATAATATTTCAACAATGGTAGTTCATAAAATTTTCATAAATTGTATTCAGGCATCGATTTTTTCGCGGACATACGCTGTTGTATATTAAATTGCGTTTTAATGCTGACGTTTTAAAAAAATAGCGTTAATAATATTCGGACGTCGTATTCTTTTTCGGACATTTTGTCATTGGTACTTTAAATAATATTTCAACAATGGTAGTTCATACAATTTTCATAAATTGTATTCGGGCATTGAATTTTCGCGGACATACGCTGTTGAATAAAAATTGCGTTATAATGCCGACGTTTTAAAAAATTACCGCTAATAATATTCGGACGTCGTATTTTTTTGCGGAAATTTTGTCATTGTATTTAAAATAATATTTCAAGAATGGTAGTTCATACAATTTTCATAAATTGTATTCCGGCATTGATTTTTCGCGGACATACGCTGTTGAATAAAAATTGCGTTTTAATGCCGACGTTTTAAAAATTACCGCTAATAATATTCGGACGTCGTATTATTTTGTGGACATTTTGTCATTTTATTTTTAGTAATATTTTAACAATGGTAGTTCATAAAATTTTACAAATTGTATTCGGGCATCGATTATTCGCGGACAATACGCTGTTGAATATTAAATTGCGTTTTAATGCCGTCGTTTTATAAAATTAGCGCTGAATACATTCGGACGTCGTATTCTTTTGCGAACATTTGTCATTGTATTTTAAATAATATTTGAACAATATTAGTTCATAAAATGAATACAAGTTGTATTCGGGCATCTGTTTCGATCCTTTGTGTCTAATTCTGAATGCTATCTAACTTTTTAAGGTTTATTTATTTATTGAAGGACATTGCCACTTTAGAAATTACCATGTCATTGGTCCAGCAGCATGTCGAAATGATTCAATATTCATAGACATAGACTTAACAGCTTTCTTTTTATCCAATTATAAAAATAATCGTATGCAGCCTAGATATTTTTGGCTTACTCAAATAGTGTTTAGCCAACAAATTTTATATTTTTATTAAAAATGTGTTAAGGTTTGTGAATGACTCTTTATTTGTGTTATTTTATTATATTTGATGCTTTTATTTTGATTTTTACAAAGGCTTGGTAATTTACAAATTTACAAATTTGTTTTCATATTTACTCCACAAATTCCCATACTTGATTAAAATTTTGTAGCTTGTTTTTAAAAATTTTATATTTTTATAACAACTGTTGAAATTTAATCACCAATACACAGTATTTGTTATTTTTTAAACTTTTACTATAGTAAAAATTATTATATAAAGTGTATTGGTGACTTAATTTCAACAGTTATATGAATTAGGAAGCAATCACCATTTTGGTGTTAGGTTAAAAGATTTTTGATAAATTTAATAGTAACCCCTAGTCTATTTAACAACCCTCAAGTAATGAAGGTCAGTACAAACTTGTTTAAGAAAACGAAAAAAGTTAGAATTATCAGTCTGAAATAAAGTGCAAGAGTCTTCAAGAAGTGTATGTAGGTATGTCTTATAAAATTGTTCACTTATCTTTAAAATAATATATTTTAATAGTATCATATTTGTGAATCCAAACCTTATGATCTTTGTCTTTTCTAACTTACATGAAACAAGTTTTGGTTGATGAATTTGTAATTTTGTTGAAATTTGATGAAATGAAAGTACTTATTTTACTTGCTCTCAGTTGAGCACCTTAATATTAAATATATTAATACTTAATATTAGTTGAGCACCGAATGGCGTGTAATAAGCATATAAGAATAACCAGGAAAATCATTGAGAAACCTGGAAAAAACCTGGAAATAACCAGGAATTTCAAAAATCACTTTTGGTAGACACCCTGTTTTAAAATAAAATCGTAACTATAGTTTCGATAAGAAACTAATATCCGTGGTGTTATTGATATAGCGAGACGATGTGTTTAAAATAGTTGAAGGATGAAAAGCGATTTATTTATATTGATTGTTTCAAACAAAATTATTTACAAACAGTTGTGCAACTCTTTAGTTAAATTTAGTACGCAGAGAATTAGTCAAGTCAATGAATGACCAAAAGCATTTGACTTTGAGAATTTTTTGGGTGTCACTTAGGAGGTGAACATACTAAAAGTCCCATCCCCAACCCTTGCCGTTTCATGGGGTAAGGTGGGTGGAAAGACCCCTTTTCGGTTTTTCACTTTTGTCCTGTAAAAGATGAGTTTTACAGAAAATGTTATTGTATTAAAAATCAAAGCTGGCAACATTTACTTCAAGAATTTATGCATTTAGTTTTCATAACTGTTAAAGTTTTCAATATATTTGTTATCAAAAATTGACAATTTCCAAAAATTTAATATTTTTTTGTCTATTTTCTCTTATTAACTCCTCAGTCTTTCTTTTTACTGAAAAATCAACTGTAACGAAGCTATAGATTGTACTTCATTCAAAACTAAAAATATTTTAAACAAATTTTATCTTCACCAGGTCAAAAGTTACAACAGTTCGAAGTTTTCTGTTATACTCATAGCTACCAATACGAGCTATTATATTGTCTATTTTCACCTAAGGGTAAATATACAGGGTTGATTCAGTAAAGCGTAGCAGGCTATGCAGATTCAGATTCTACATGCAAAAATAAGTCTAAAATGTAGTACAACATTTTTTCGATTTCGGCTTAGTTTAGCCGTAAGCTGCCATTTTGTTTTTTTTTTTAAAAACTCACTGTAAATCTGGAAATAGTAGATAATATATCGAATTCAAATTTGGAATAAGCATTTTATAATGTTACGATTAACAAGTGTACCAATCACAAAGATTTTATTTTTATAATTTTCAAAATGGCGGCCGTTACAAATTTTTAACGTGGAATATCTTGAAAACCGTTAACTTTACAAAAAATTTATAAGAAACAAAATATTTTCCTTTTTTAATGACAGACAAAATGCTTTTTTTGTAGTTTCAGTAGGTCAAAGAATAACCGAGCTATCGACAAAAAACTAAAAACATAATTTCTTGGTAATTGTCTACAACAACCAAAATTAGCCTAAAACTATATTTTTTTAGAAATTGAAAAATGTTTTTAGTTATTTTTATAGCGGGCTATCAGATTCTACATGCAAAAATAAGTCGAAAATGTAATACAACATTTTTTCGATTTCGGCTTAGTTTAGCCATAATCTGCCATTTTGTATTTTTCAAAAACTAATTAATAACTCAAAAGCCTTTATATTTTTATGAAACTTGGTATACACTTTAACTCTATAGCTATAAATATTTTCCAAAAATATCTTTGATCAGGCTCATTAAATTTCAAAATGGCGGCTATTTAAAATTTTTAACCCTAGAACCGGCAATGTTAACGAAAATGGATTTTTTGGCGTGTGCAAGCATTTATTCAAAAATTCGCCAAAAATAGTAAATTAACCCTAATCCAAAAGTGTTCCATAGCTTTTTTGTAGAGAAAGGTTCAAAGAATTTGTATATGCCAGTAAAAAAATTATAGATGTAAAATTTAGAAAGTTATTAGCTCAAGAAACAAAAAATGTTCAGTTACGAAAAATAAAAGTTCAACTTTAAGTCTACATAAAAAGTAGTAAACATTTTTTGTAATTTTTTCCATAAATGTAAAAAAGTTTCGTAATTTAGTTCTAAATAGAACTGTATAAAAACATTTAACATTTTCAAATTTCTTATTTTGAAAACACGAGATTTTATGTTCTTACTACAAGTCTGCTATCAAAAGTATGCCAAGTTAGAAACGTAATTTACTAATATATGCTGTGCCCAAAAATAAAATATTATTATAACAAAGTGTAGAGAATAAATCAAAGAACTGAACTGTATACTTGTAAATTATCTTTTCATAAAAGTGTTCGACTTAGAAGTATTTGAATAACAAAAGTTAGAAAAATATAGTAAACTCTCGTCTGTACAAGTTGCGCGCGCATTCTCGTATGTCTCCCTATGCTATAAAAGTCCGTTACGCTACAGATTTGAACGTTATGTGAGACCGTATTAGCAGTCACTTTCCCACGGTCCTACACAATAAACTGTTCAAATATAGCAAATTTGGTTTACAGGGGAAGTTAGCTTGAAGAATTATCTTTACAAAGATACTAAAATATCTATAAAAAACTATTGAGGTCATAAAGATCTCACGTGAAATAAATAACGCTGTTTATTGGTTGGAAAACTGACCAATTGCAAGGGTCTACAAAACCCCTTCTTACGTCAATACTATTGGTCCGATTTTTGATTTGATGAAAGTTTTGGATAGGGGAAATTGTGATGAATCCATCGGTACATAGGTTTAACTAAGACAACCTACTGGGCGGGTTTTAGAGATTGACAAAAGTTGAGTAATTTCGTTATGTTTTGTATGAATTTCAGGGCGCCGATTGATTTGTAGAAAACTAATAAACTGCAACGATGATTACGTATGTAAATATACGATTTAGAAAGAAATTGTAAATACAAAAAATAAAGTTTGAAACATTACCTTTCCAATGGTGTTTGTTTTTTTGAGATTGGAAGATTTTTAGTGGGTCAAATATTCAATACAATCACACGTTACAAATGTGCTGTCATGATCGCACGTTTCGTGCGATCTGCCGGTTCTAGGGTTAAAGTCTAATTCCATGAAAACCAGCTACTAAAGAATATTTTACGAGACACTAAATTTGAAGAACTTTTCATTTCAAATCGAATGACACTTTAATTGCTGAAGTTTTGTTTTAGTAGCTGGTTTTCATGGAATTTGACTTTAAAAATTTTATCCATGGGCTTTTGAGTTATGCGGATTACGGCTAAACTAAGCCGAAATCGAAAAAATGTTATATTACATTTTCGACTTATTTTTGCATGTAGAATCTGAATCTACATAGCCCGCTACAAAATTAACTAAAAATAATTGTTAAATTTTAAAAAAAATATGGTTTTAGGCTAATTTTGGTTGTTGTAGACAATTACCAAGAAATTATGTTTTTAGTTTTTTGTCGATAACTCGGTTATCCTTTGACCTACTGAAACTAGAAAAAAGCATTTTGTCTGTCGTTAAAAAAGGAAAATATTTTGTCTCTTGTACATTTTTTGTAAAGTTAACGGTTTTCAAGATATTCCACTTTAAAAATTTGTAACGGCCGCCATTTTGAAAATTTTAAAAATAAATTGTTTGTGTTTGGTACACTTGTTAATCGTAACATTATAAAATGCTTATTCCAAATTTGAACTCGATATCTTATCTATTTCCAGAGTTACAGTGAGTTTTTGTAAAAAAACAAAATGGCGGATTACTTCTAAACTAAGCCGAAATCGAAAAAATGTTATACTACATTTTCAACTTATTTTTTACATGTAGAATCTGAATCTCCATAGCCCGCTACGCTTTACTGAATCACCCTGTATACTATTTGGTAAATGTACATTATCTGGTATATAATTGTTATATAAGGAGAGAATGTACTATGTTAAATTTTGCAATGTTTATTGATTTAATACAATATTTTAAAATGATCAATGCCAATAAGTATTTGTCTTATAATTAATTCAATTGTGTACATATTAAATTAAATATTTGTAAATAGTATAAGAATGAGTACAAGTGATTTTCTTGAGTATTAGTGAAAAATTTGCTTGGATTATAATTTACTGTCTCTGCTTTGTATGCTACATTTGGTTTATTGGAATGCTAAATATTTTAAGAAATTTTAGCGTGTAGTACATTTGCACAATTATGATTCCAGATAAAAAATGTTCGTTTACCACGGGAAGAGAGGATATCAAGAGACGAGCGAAGTAAAATAAAAGGTTTCGGCTATGTCGAATTCGAAGAGAGGGCCGAATTTGTTGAAGCTCTTAGGTTAGGTGATACGGTAACTATCCATCTTTATAACTTCTTCAATTTTGTACTTTGTTGTAGTTTTTCTTTAATATAAGTTGGTTATATTTTGTTCAGGTTATTTTTTGTTTTACTAAACTATAGGGTGTAACGTCAGGTGTTACAAAAATAAAATATATAAAAATGTTACATAAAAAAATAGTTTATTCTCTTAACATAAAAATTTCTCTTAAGACGAAAAAAGAATTAAGTTAAAAAAATCATACAGTATGAGTTTATTTAATCATTATTATTTGTTATTCATTGCATTTCAATTTACTACAATTCAAGATAATTTATTTACTAAAAAAAGTATAAAAATATGTTTCAATAACCTTAAAATCAACTGTTAACCCTTTCCTAGGTATTCATAATTGACACCAAGTGCCTCATACCAGATCTCTTAAATGGCCGAACTTGTTACTTATATTCAAACTACAATAACTAATTAACTACTTATTCTCAATATACATGAAATTTTTATCATATTTTAATAATATATTGGTATATACAAAATTTGTATAAGTCCAAATAAAAAACAAATTGAAAAATAAGTTCACTCACAGTTATAAATTGTACAAAAATGTTAGGAGACACTTTATATTTGTTAGGCCATAAACTGTCTGTTTTATTTGTGTTCAATTACTACAAAACTACATTTAATAAATAAAAAAATTAACCATGTATTTTAAATTCAGTCTAGCCATGTTTTACGTGGTTTACAAAAGTTGTGCTACAGATGATTATAAACACAGATCTAAAACCGATAACAGCTGGAAGAAATTACAAATCAAATACAACTGTACTGTAAAATGTTCTCGGAACACGTTTCTGAAGTTAGTTTTAAAATATTTCAACAGATGACGAAGTTATTCGCATTTCATAAAGTTCTAGTACGGAAAGCCAGGGAGTTGAAAAAATAAATCGCTGCAAGTTAATATGGGATACTAGGGAAAGGGTTAACTACACCAAAACAATCATCTGTGAAAAATGTAACCAAATCTGACGTATCAAGATCCACTGCTCACCTGAACAAAACCCTCATCTATATGTTTTAACATGTCAGAGTCATGGATGAATGTTTCAGCAGTTAAATCGACTGGCTACTTGCGTTCCACAGATTGACGATTCTGTCATCTGTGAAAACATAGTTTGCCGCGGAATCGTCCCACTGAAACCATCTACGCTCTGAATCATTTTATACCTATTGCACACTATTATATTCAACCTAACTTTTGAATTTTGGGTTTGATTGCTGTGGAAGTACTTGGAATGATGTATTGTGGATAACAATGAATAGTCGGACATGGTGGCCGACTTTTAAAAGTTGAAATCAATTAAAATTTATAAGTAAAATTTAAAACCCTATGGAAACTGCAAATGAGAATCGCAAACTAAATCCATTTAATTCAAAATAACAACAAAGAAATATAGGTGCAGACAAATAAAAAGGGAAAATTTATAATAAAATCATAAATTCAGTTTTGTTTACTTGAGCAAATAGAATTTTTTCTTCGCACAATATTAAATTTTTTTAAAACACTCACTTAATGCTCACTAATTCTTCAACAGGAACTATATCTTCTTTTTCTTGCATTATGCGCCCTCATCTTTATACATTGACAATGAAAGGCCTCCAGGCCTAGCCTTCACAAAGTTGATTTCAAACTTCTTCAAAAAAAAATTTTGGGGTAATTTCCTCAAAATATGTCAACTCAGAAAACACTGTCCTCGGTCAATCCCTTCCCACCAAACAATAGGCCTGAACATTTTGTTTAAAACACTTATTTTTTGGTGACTTATACAGCAATACTAGCTCTTATATTCTTTAAAAGACCATGTAGATTTTATAAAGTCAATTTGCTTTCCGAATTGCTGATATGTACAATATATATAATTACCTTTTATAGTAATTATATAATAAACTCGAAGAAGCGCGAGCCTCTGATAAATTTTATTATGTTTTGTGTCGTGTTATCGTGTGTGTTTATGTGTTTTATTTAATTCCTACACCTGACGAAGCCGGCTGTGAACGGCAAAACAGCGCTGTAGTGTATCTACAAGTTAAAAGAATTGCTTTGACTACTAACTCTCGGTTATTTACGTCCTACCGCTAGCAAGTCCACCTTTACAATGGGAAATTGTAAATTAGTAAAACTTAAACCAGTTTAAACTGATCAAACCAATGTACCGTATAATCAAATTAAAGATGTTGATCTGTTTTTTTATTGATATTTCAGTCTAAAATTAAGTAATGCATCATTTTGGAACTGAAAAATTATAAATTTTTCGGAGAACTCTATCCATCATCAGTTTGAATACAATTTTATGAAAATCGACAGAATATCCTCCAATTTTTCAAGGTCTCGAGAATGGAGGAACTCCGAAATGTGTCGACGAATTGAAATAAAATGGTTACTTTACGATTGGCAGAAAATTGTACTCAAACTGTCATATGGATCCTAGCACAAATAATTTGTATAATAATTTGAACTATATCCATTATATGTGTGCCCCATGTGTCTCACTCTCTCACTCATACAAATTCTATCCTATTTTCCGATTTGCTAGAAACTTGAAATTTAGTAAATGTTTGGTCTGTATCTGACAAGAAAATTCCAAAAAGTTGTTACCTGAGAAAATATTGCACGGTGGACGCAACTATAAACTCTGTGCACATCTTTGTTGGAGATCTTGTAAACGTAAGACCTATGAAATAAACATATTGTTGGGATGTACAAGGTTCTAGGTTGTCGTATCTTGGTTATACCTAACCTTAGATTGAGATAGAAACTTAGATTTAGTATGATTTTTGTTAACTTTCTTTTAGTTTTGCTATACTTATACTGCCAGAATCATTGAATTTGGCTTGCTTATGGCAGTTGGATGTGCCTGTAGGGCTGCCAAATTTAATAAATCTAGCTTTCCTATACAAATTTTATAATGCATGGAAATCTTACAGAATTTACCTTGAATCAAAACAATCTAGGTCTTTTTAAATCAATAACCAATGAAATAAATGGTACCAGAAACTGGCACATACTTTCTCACAAACATATTTAAATTAATAAACAGATTCACAGTGACTTCATTATTGTACGAGGGGTAGGAGAGGTGATTTTAAACTAGGAGATTAACTAATAAATATTATTATTAGCTAGAGATAAAACTATTTGACGATTTTGAACAAATTTGCACCAAACACGTCAATTAGGCCTGTATAGATGCATGAAGAAAGGTTTTGAAAAACAACCTCTTTATGGCCAAAACCCCCAAAAATCAGTTATTATTATTATTAGCTAAACGGGAATTTTTGGAAAGATGCTGTTTTTTTTTGCATATGGTAGGGTACATTAAAGGCTACAAAGCCAAATTTTATCAAAATGGTTACAGTCGTTTTTTTTATAAAATAATAACTGATTTTTTGGGGGTTTTTTTGCCAAAAGGGGATTGTTTTTCAAAAATGTTCAAAACCGTTTTTCATGCATCTATACATGCCTACTTAACATGTCTGGTGCAAATTTATTCAAAATCGTCAAATTTATGATCTTGTTGTTAAAAAACCATAAAATGACAGGATACAAAAACAACAGGTATTTTCAAAGCCAAGTTTATAAATTTATTTTTAGTTTTAGTAATTTAGAATCAGCCTGTTTAATAGTTCCACTCTCCATACTATATCAAAGACTAGACCTATCTGCTTTAATAGGTGTTAGTGTTAATTCGTTGACTTGTAGAGCAGGGTTTGTGCTGTGAAAACTTTGAGTGATGGATTAATCTACCTTTCAATACTTAATAAATGTTATAAAAGGTAGGCCTACACATTAACAAATTTATTTTTAAAATTATATTGCATTCTAATTTTTATCTTTTTATAGATTATGTATGTATGTAAACAAAATTGTTAGTACAATTTTCAGTAGCTAATAGATTGCCAATTTTATTAATACATTTACTAACAAACCTAATGATGAAACATTGTAGGCCAGCAAGAAGCCTGCAACTAGGGGCTAACGGACAGAGTACTTGGTTACTAAAAACAGCCCCGGGAAGGTCTGAGACCAGAGTGGTTAAACCCTCTAGCAGGGGGAGTCTCTCAGAGAGACTGCAGGGGACCAGAAACAGCAGGAGGGACGAGAAGTCTGGGACGCTTTTCGCTGAGGCAACCTCGTGCCCTTCCTGGTGGAAAGCTTCTGTCACTTGCCGTTTTAGTGCAATGTGCAGGCTGACTCTTTGGGTCAGAACTCAATTCAGACTATTCTCTTGCTGGCCCTACACTGTCTAAACTGAAGGTTGATTGGGCAATTTTAACGTACAATTTGTTTAGAAATGAATTTGTTTCAACTTGATTTTTAAAAGAATACATCCCGATTTTTTAATTAAAACTAACTTTTTTTTTCCAGAACCTAAAAGGTAGGCGGATGAAAATTGAAGTGGCCCAAGAACACGATTCGAACCAAGGGGGACGAGGGAGGATGAGGGACAGGGGAGATCCTGACCGGTCTAATACTGATTGGAGGGCAGGACCCAGGATTGATGATAGAGAAAGAGATGGTAAGAAATTGGATATGTATGCAGTTTGTATGGTGCTGAACAAAACTAGCATTTGCTTCTGTGTTTGTATTCCAACTTGATTTTCTGTGAATAATCGCTACAAATTTGCTTAACCTAAATTTAGTGCTCATATATATATATAAATGATTTACCTTATTTTGGTTCCATCACGTGACTTCTTATTAAAACTGACGGGTTTCAGAGCATTTGCTCTATCTTCAGAGGGCATTGACATGATGCACATTGAATCTTTCGCGCTAATTTATATGTTTAAGTGTTGTGTTTTATCCGCAATGTATTTTGTTAAATCTTAATGTGATAACGATCTCGGTTTGAGTGATATTAATACAAATACTCTGAGGATAGAGCAAATGCTCTGAAACGCGTCAGTTTGAATAAGAAGAAGTCGCGTGGTGGAACCAAAATAAGGTAAATCATTGTTATATAAAACAATTGTGACTTGGAACCAAACAAACATGAGTCTTAAATTAGTGCTTGTGTTTGCCTGATCATTTTTGTTCTTTTAATGTGAATTTAACAGAGCTGTGCAAATAGTTTGAAAATAGAATCGAATCTGAATCCATCTCGGGATACGATAGTCGAATCTGCCATGTAAAAATATTCGGATTCGTCTTCGAAAACGAATCCGCCAATTCAGATTTGGTTCGAAAATTTTTCAAATATAAAACAGTACAATGGGAAAAAAGTTGTTAACGGTTTTGAACCCACAGAGTATGTTGCACCATGTTTGGCTGCTGTGAATTAAATGTTTCACTGCATCCTATTGTAACGTGCTGCCACTGTGCAAGCCGTTTACAAACAATTTATTAATAGAAAATAAAAAAAAAATGAAAAATAAAAATTTAATTTTGACAAAAATATTTCTAAGTTATTTTTAAATAAAAAAAAAATACCTTTACTGTGTAACAATTATTTATTATTTCCTATCTTCAATCCATTTACTTATTTATTTAATTAAATTATCATTTCAAAATATTACAACACCTTAATCCCAATGAAAACAAACAAACATAACCCTAAAATTGAAGTTAGGTTATGTTTTGATCACATCTGTGACTAACACAGGTGATCACTAAATCTCTGTTACACATATACTTTTTTTTTATCTGTGACTACAGTTCCTTGGTTACAAATTGACTCGTCTGAAGGATCAACCGCCATGTTTGGCACATGCGCGCGTTCCCTCCAGATAATCTCCCGTTCACCAAAGACTGTCGCCATTTTGAATTACTCACAAAGAAAAACTAAAACTGAATTTATAATTAAAACAAGGTTCGTTACCATAAAGTACTTCTGGAAAGGATAAAAACTCAAATAAAGAAGTCATAGTAGTTGGCTTTAGTACTTTAGCTCACCATTTTTATTTTATCAAAAACCACACATAAACAAATTAAACTAGGTTGGCAAATCATTGTTTTTAAATCAATCATATACGCATTCATACACACATTATTAATTATTCTATTCCAAAACTAAAATTAATAACAAAAGATTCGATTGCAGACTTTAATTTAAATGATTTATTACTTACGAGATCTCCTTTTATAGTGCACTTTAAGAATTTTAATATTACAAAATGAATTTATGAAAAGAAAACTTACAACACAATTTAATTCAATTTAAAATAGAAAACCCCATAACTTTTTTACTCGTCGCACTCTATCCACGTTGATTTTAGTTCACTGAAGCATTCGTTGCACAATCTTTATGTATAGATGTATAAAGGACGCCACGCCATTACTCAGACTTCCAAAGTTGTTACTTTTGAGGCAAATTACGAACAAACTTCACATTGTATTTATCGTACGATGTTCGGCACTGTCTTTTCTCTTCTTTAAACATATTTAAACGGTAGTTGTACTTTAACTACCGCAAATAAGCACTTGTTAAAAACATTTCGCAGGACTAACTGCAAACAGATCTGCTCGGTACTAAATCACTGATGCAAGTGAGAACAAAGGTTCCTTCTTTTTGGCGTCCTTTCTTGTATGACGTAATAATCACGTGATGTTTTCCAGGGGACACCAATGGGATGTCTCCCTGCAGTATTAATGATCGGTACCAACATCTCAGGTCAAATTTTCTGTCTCTGCACATAGATGAATCACACAGGCTACCAACATTACATATCAAGTTTAGTTCTTACGATGTCTGAAATAGTCTTGTGATATTCATTCATTACTGTCTAAAAACTTAGTGGACCATAGCTTCAAACTCTCCAATACCTTTTAAATGTTTTTCATATTTTGACACATCATGAATTACCATTGAATAGTTTAAACAAGATTGAATTCAAATTTGAAGTTATTATTCTGTAAGATTTATTTTTTAAATTATTTATTAATGTCTGCATTTCCCTTTGAATTTCTATGTTCATCAATATTATGAAATAACTAAATCTTTTAAATTAGGCTAAATGTCCAAACTTTACCTTACGACCCTTTTTACGTTATTCTACAATTTTAATGTTTAAAAACCCTGAAACTCACATGTATTACACTATAAGTGTTGCGGTTTAATTTTTTAATTTTTGTTATCACCTGATTTACTTATCCTATTCAATTTGTATTATGTTAGTCACTTATTAATTATTTTTAACTAAATTGTGTTACCAGTTAGTAGGTGGGCTGTATTTGATTGTGTAAAATTCCCAATAAAAAGAAGTTGGACTTGAATTCAATGTCAGTTTTTAATATAATTTTATTTTAAAATAAGCTGCACACAGTCCAATAAATAATAATTTTTATAAATACCTTGAGGCCTTTCTAATATAATATTCAGTATCAATTCGACAAACTTTGTAGGATTCGGATTCAATTTGGATTCGTAATTGGCCTAAAAATATTATTTGGATCCGTAATTAGCATAAAAATATTATTCGGATTCGATTCAGATTCAAAATGACTGAAAAAATATTCGGATTCAGATTTGATCTAGAATTTCTGGATTCGCACAGCCCTGGAATTTAACAAAGAAACACAGTAATTTGTTTGATTAAGGGTGACTGGCCAATGCTCAGTCAGTACGGTGACAAGTATGATTTTCAACAGTTAGCTCTCGGAAGGCTACTCCGTGTATAAAGGTGTGCACCATGGTTCGACCGCCTACACATAGGAACTAGTGCTATAACACAAAAGCGTTGTCTTGAGATAGTTCATCTTTTTCCCCTAGCCAGTGTAGCAATTTGGCAATTTTAAAATAAATTGATTTTGTTTAGTTTTTTCTTAACTTCTTTAAGAAGGGAGGAGCATCATAATATAATGATGGTAAATCGAGCCTACAAGGTAAAATACTAGTCTAATGCCTTTTTACAGGTTGTCTTTTTTAAATGGACCACTATTGGTATCTTGTAAACTTTAAATAGGGAACCTTTTCTTGAGAAATTATAAAATATTTGTAAATGGCCGCCATTTTCCAATATGACGGTCAAATTTCTTACGGAACACCCTATATTGTATGAAGAAATTGGATTTTACATTATTTTAAGACTTTTTTCTCTCGGTGTTTTTTTTATACGACTAACCATTTATAAGTAGTGTTTTTTTGATACGACTAACCATTTATAAGTTAGAGGGGTAAAGTTTTAAAAACACCATAAGCGAGCGTAAAATATTTTTGTATGGAAACATTTTAAACCAATGAAAATGCTCTTAACACTAACAAAGCATTGTTTAGACAAACAAATAACTAACAATCAACAAATACGGGTTTTGTTATCTATTTAAAACCATAATGAAGAGGAATTAAGTAACACCCAGAAATTTGTCACACATGAAAAATGAAGTTAATAACAGATGTTCAATATCAGCTGTTCATTCTCATCGTTGCAAATTGTTTTTGTCATCGTTTTATTTACTGATGTTGCCAACATTATTAAACTGCATTTCAATCACGGTAGTTTTAAAATTAGCGCACTTTTTTTATCAGGTGATAATTTTATTGCAGACTTTTGCCATTGTATATTACGCTACACTTATGCACCAGTACTTCACAAAATCGGTACACGTTGTATTTGGGCGTCTTTTCTTTTGTGGACGTTCGCCGTTGTGTTTTAAACTAAATCATTGCCGTTAATTAATCAAGTTAGCACAAATTGTATTCTGACGTCATTTATTTTGCAAGCTTTCTTTAAAAAAATATTTTAATTAAAGACTTTATTAAATGTATGTTTTTTTCTCCATCCCATTCATGAACTTCCATTATGATGAAAAAGGCTAGTGATTAACACTAATGGAAGTCACTACTTAAAAATACTGAAATGGTTACATACCTGGTTTTTATTATTTACTTCAGTGGTTGCTGTATGAATTTTAAGATAGTGGGGTAATTAATACAGATAATGCGTTTACAAAAACTAAATGTTTGTAAGGAATGAGATTTGCTTGGTTGAATCGAGGTTTTAATAAAAACTGAATAGTTATGATCATTACAGAAATGGTGATCCCATCACCTGTATGTTTGGACAGTTTTGTACTGATCAGTGTTGTTCTATAAGTATTAAAATCAATCAAATGAGGAGAAAACTAACCTCTCGTTAAATAAAAAAAATAGGTTCTGAAAGAAAGTTTAATTTTTTCATAATTATATTCATTGCTAATTATTACATTACGATTATAAACTTGATCCAATTTCAACTATGCAATTTGAATTCTATATTTTTCTTTTCAGGATACAGGCGGAACACTAATCGACGAGAATATGGAGGAAGCGGTTTCACCAGAAGAGATGGTGATGGCGGTGGTGGCGGTGGATTCTCAGACAGAAATTGGGAACAAAGAGG
>JAGFPH010003926.1:9615-29548 GCA_018207615.1 Philaenus spumarius | reverse complement strand
GCAAGAGGTAAAGTAAAAGGAGAACTTATGCCTTCGGTGTCCACACAATATGTCTGGATCCCATCCTCAAAGTTTTCAACACATCAAGTTAATATGTTTTGGTAAAATTTCCTCAAATCTTATTTATTTACACATATAATTCTGTTTGTTTTAGAAGCAAAATTGCACCGAAGGATGTAGATCCACCACCACCGCGAGACTCGTCCGTTCCACCGAGAGAAGATGCTCAATCTCCTGTAAACAAAAGTATAGAACCCCCTCCGCCTCCTAAGGAAAATGCTTGGTCTCGTCGTCCGCAACCTTCATCACAGGTTTGTAAACTTTTACTTAAAATAAATTGCACCCATTCATTTTTGAAGGTCTAATATGGTAGTTGTTATTCAATTCAAAATCAACTTGTTTAATGGATTTATTTTTGTGTATTATATTTGTAGTGTTATCTAATAACAATGTAAGTTTTGGTATCCATTTATTATGTTATTTATATCATACGGGTAAAGTAAGATGAGTTAAATCTATGTAGATCCTTGAAATTATTTTTTTAGTATTTCATGGTCAAAAGGTGAGATATTCAATGCAATGTCGACGCCAAATAAATATGTTTTTTGCAGGGTATCTACTGTAACTAAAGTAATAAATTTTATAGATAGGTAATGAATTTTGGATGTTTCTATAAATTTATGTTTCCAACAATTTACATTTATTGTGGTATTTCTGATGATGAAATACCTTTGTTTTACGTGTTATTAATTCCCGCAATCAGCCACATTTAATTTCCACTTTTTCTGGATTTTACAACAGCCGTTTAAATTGTGTTTTTTTGGCAGATCTTCGCCGTTGTATTTTAAGATTTCATAGAAACGTTAGCAAATTGTTTTGGACGTCGTTTTCTTTCGCGGTCATTCGCTATTGTATTTTAAATGACTTTTTAACGATGGTATTTAAAAAAATTAGAAGCGCTAATTGAGTTCGGGGGTTATTTTTATTTCACGGATATTCGCTCTTGTATTTTAAATTAATATTTAAAACCAATATATTTTACTAACACAAATTTATTATAAAGTAACGAATTTTTACGTCCAATTTGTAGTTATACACTCTGTTTGCGTTCGGTTTCCAAAGTTCATTTGAATTGAATTTTACTTAAAATGCAGCCGCTAGAGTGCGAACACATATATATACATATAAACATATATACAATAATATATATATGATTTTTAATGACTCCACAAAATGTGTTCTGGGTACCATGATCGATGCTCAATTGCTACTCCCGACCCAAGGTCTTACCATAAGGGCCACTGCAGTAGCTCATTTTTCCTATGGAAATTCGCTAATAATAACAATATTGTAATTTTGTTTAGTAAAATATTCTAAAATAATTTGCACTATTTATGAACACAGCAAAATTACAAGGAAAACTTTTATTTTAATATTAATTGCATCAATTAATTAAAAAAATATTTTATCACCAACAAAATATAATTTAAATAAAATCTCTGCTGCTTTAATCCGTGTACTTAATAAATCAATTGATTTCAGGTGAATAATGGCAGATTAAGTCCGCAAGATGATTCAGAGAGTAACAAACCATCGAGAGATGACAGATCTTCCGAAAGGCGAAGCAATAGAGATGCGTCTAGTGGTAGCGATAGTCAGAAAAAATACCAGCCTCCAAGGCGGCAACAAGATTCAGATCAGAGGCGGCCTAGAAGCAGAGGTAAGATGTTAATAGTTTGTGTTTGCGGCTGATGAATGGATTACAGATTGTATTTAATCAATATTTATTATTTCCATTTCTGTCTTTTGAAAAACTGACCTTAATGTCAAAAGTCGTTCAGTTTTGTAACAAATTTAATTTCTTTTGTCATGAAGGTATGTTAACCAAAATAAATATTCATTTACATATTAAAAAGATTAAAATTTCATTAATTATATTCTTTTTAATAGGGTCTTTTAAATCTAGCTTTGTCTTTTTATATTTTGGTCCCTTAATCCAGGGTGTCTACCAACCTGGAAAAGTCAGGGAATTTCACTCAACCTGGAAAAGTCAGGGAATTTTGTGAAAAATTGTTGAAAGTCGGGTAATTTTATTAGAGCCAGAAAAATGGCGGGAAATGTTCTAAAGAATCTTAAAACAATACCAATGTGAATAAGTATACATATACTTTAGTAAGTCAAGACCATTAGTTTATTTGTTACTTGAAATTAAAAAATGTTTGGTTGGGTGGTGGTGGGCTTGCAAAAAAGTTAATAAAAAATATGTAAAATACTTTTAATCTGTTTATTACACAGAAAAATTACTCAAGTAAACTTGCAACTAGTTTTTTGTTATCATGGTATATTGTAAGCGTTAAGTTAAGCTAGATATTTTATCTTGACATTCATTAAAACTCAATTTTTGAAAATATAAACATTATAGTGCGTTATTTTGAGAACCTGGAATGTTCTTAAAACCGGGTATGGAAAATGTGGAAAAGTCAGGGAATTTGGATTTTGGTAGACATCCTGTAATGACATGGTACAAGCCTATAAAATCATAGACATTAGGTTAATTTAATTCCAAGTGAAAAAACAGGCCTAGACTATATGTTCCTTAAGTTCTACACACCACTGCACTATAGATAAACATCGGATAAACCTGTTGGTGTGATGCACATAACTGGTAAAGCACAATAAAGCCAAAGATCTTGGCTCGAATCATGGTGTGTGTTCTTTGTTTTTCACTTAGAATTTAGTTAATTAACATGACTTCAGGGTGTCTAGCGATAGGGAAAACCTGGAAAAGTCAGGGAATTTTGTTTAAGGTCAGGGAAAAATATCATTTCTAAGGAAACTAGTTAAAATCAAGATTTATAAAATTTTTAATTGAGAAAATATACATTAAAGATAAGATGAACTTTTAAATTAATCAATAAGAAAACTATGTATTCTGATACGTAAAAACAATTATCGACAAGTTACGGGAGTGATTGTGGCAGCTTGTTCCAATGCACTTGCTGTGATATGACCTTGAAACCTTTCTCTAACGTGCTGTTTCTAAAAATGTTAGTTTTATTATTATAAAATGTTTCCAAATTTGGGCATCTTCGTATCAATTAATTAATTAAATATTAAATGCAAATCTGTACTGGTAGCTGGATTACAAGAACCAATTGGTTATTTCTTTTGTTATAATAAACAAAATATAATTTGAGTAATTCACTGTTTAATTTAATATTTATAAATAAATGTGTAAATTTGCAACTGCTGGTGTGATGGTAGGTTCAGTAACATAGATAGTATTAAATATTTAACTGTTGTAATATTACCGTGTTTTATTAAATATTTTATTAATTCCCCCCACCTATGTAATTTGATTGATTTACTAAAATAAAATTAGCATGGTTTTGTTTGTGCTATTTCTAGGATTGGTCAGGAAAAAGTTTAGTCATGAAAGTTAGGGAATTTCGAAATGTCATATCACTAGCCACCCTGTAACTTGTTTAAAAAAGCTTATAAAATTCATCATCAATTTTACAATTTAAAAAAAATGGGATTTGGCGTGTATTAGAAAATTTAAGGAAAATAGAATGTGTTCAACTGTGTGACTTTTTTAGTTTAGCCAATAACAAAATTAATTGATCTATTTGCATTTAATATTTTACAATATTAATATCATTTTTGTAATTAGATTAACAGTGCAGTAATACCGTTATCATTTTAGTTTTTATGATTTTTTTATTGGGATTAATCGGAAGTTTTTGTTGGTTTTTGATTGAATTGCCCACACTGTAGCGATTATTGTCATATATAATATAGGTATTGTTTATTTATTTACTTTATTAGTATATTAAAATAAAGTCTAAGAAACTGATATTGCAAAGTCGAGTTGATCATTTGACCCCTTTATCCCTAAGATACAGTAAGGAATGTCATGTTTGGACTCTATTTTCATGAAATAAAATTCAGAATAAAAAAATAGCAGTTTTGCAGACTAAGGCCTAGAGTCATTGAAACAACAGTGATGGCAGGTTGGCCGGGCTGTGCCTGTGAGAGGGTATGTACGCCTTGGAGTGCGAGGGTAGCTTAATGCTCTAGAGCTCTTGAGGCTCCGACAAACTATAATGGATGGGCCAATGTTAGTTCTGATGACATCGCTGACATCTGTCAAGAATATGCCTCATAAAATTAATTAATGACTTAGTTTATCTAAACGTCATTGCAAGTGATTATGGTTAATTAGGCCAGTCGGTAGGGGTAAATTTAGACCAAAAGTTCCAGTAATTTGCAATACGGCTGACTTTTTTTTATAAGTACATTAAAGTATGTAGATTAACATAAAAAAAGTTTACCAGTCTATCGATTTCCCAAAGTCGAAAAAAAACTATTATAATTTTTTTTTTCATTTATCCTTAATATTTCCAGCTGGGATGAAGATAGAGAAAAATAAAAAATACCACTGTGTAGGGGAGCTATTTTTCAATAAAAAAGGTCATATGTATTTATTTCGTCCGAGCAATGGTTTGTCTGGAAAAAATTCGATAATGCAGGTATGTATTTTGCAGCAGGGGAAATCACTAAAAGGGGACATCTCATTCATATATGAAGTGTTGGCTCATTCTAAATTAGCCGAATTTTAATATATTGGATTGAAACTTGACATAGGAGTTAAAATATATATTTTAAACATTTATGCTGAGTCTCAGCTTGTTATCTTGAAAATGACCCGATCTAGGAGTCGATTTCGATTATCGATTTTAGGAGTACCAGACCCACAAACTAATTTAAATCTGTTCCAGTTTCGTCAATTTTTGGAATATCAACTCAAATTTGTTTTACTAGTTGAGTACACCAGTATAAATATTCTTAGTAAGTATGAACGATTTTTTTCATGTTATTTTTAAAAACGAGGCGCTTGAAAATAGTCTTCTGTTTTACTTATCTCGTTTTAACTATAACACCTTTGGATTCAACGACTCCATTTTCGATATTTTTGAACGTATCGATTTAAAAATTGGTACAGAAGTTAAAAACACAATTGTTTTTTGCTATACTTTTTTTAAAACTATATTTAAAACATTGACTAATCTGCAGCCGATTAACTCAAGCGTTTTGATGAAAAATCTAAAAAAGTCTAAAATTATATTTTTTTAAGTTACTTGTGCTTTGAAAAGTAAATAATAAAAAAGGTTTATACTCCTTGATCTTGTTTGAATCTATATATTTAACTTGTAAAAAAACTTTCAGGTTGATATTTTGAATATTTTTAAAATGGAGCTGTTTAAAATGAGTTGGTGGGTCCGGTACTCCTAAAATCGAGAAACCCATTGATAAGTCAAGTGACTCTAGATCGGTTCATTTTCAAGATATCAAGCTGAGACTCAGCATAAATGTTTAAAATATATATTTTAACTCCTATGTCAAGTTTCAATTCGGTATATTAAAATTCAGCCAATTTAGAATGACCCAACGCTTCATATATGAATGAGATATAATCTTATAGTGATTTCCCCTGCTGCAAAATACATACCTGCATTATCGAAGTTTTTTCAGACAAAAAATTGGTCGGAGGAAAGAAATACATATGATGTTTTTTTTTTTGTTGAAAAATACACCCCCTACACGGTGGTAATTTTTATTTTTCTCTATCTTCATCTCAGCTCGAAATATTAAGGCTGATCGAGAAAAAAAAATGATAATCGATTTTTTTTCGACTTTGGGAAATCGATAGACTGGTAAACATGTAGCTTTTACTGCATGAAAAAGAACTACTATTGACTTAAATTATTAAGGTATGTTGATTAAATGTATGTATGGTATATTTGTATTAACCAGTATAAAAGGTGTGTTTTTATCTAGCCTACTAATATTTGGAACTGTTTTTCTTTTCTTCCAGAAGATCAAAGACCAGCAAGAGGAGGAGACAGAGGGCCTCCAAGAGCTCCGGACGCTAAAAGTGCGGCTCCTCCAAAATCAAGGTTAGTAAGAAAATTTTCATTTTCAAGATATTTCATTTCCCCAATTGTTGTACTATAAATTATTAATCGATTGCTTCAATCTAAAATATGTTTTGTTGTTGCAGAGATTCTCGTAAGGATGTAGATGATGTTTCCAAAATGCCAAAACTTCAAGAACACAGAGCACCAGTAAGTAGTTTTTATATTATTTCTCTTCATTTTCATACAAACTGGGGTGGTGGATTATATTTGATTTACATTTCAACAAAAACACGATGGTTATCTTGAGAAATCTAGTACTCTGATAAAAAGTATATGAGGCTATGATTGAAATCCACATCTAAAGTGTATGAAAACAATGAAGAACGATCGAAAAGTCGCACACATAAAAAGAAATATTTCTATAAATACTAGTTTCAATGAATTAGTTTTATTAGCTATGAACAACAAACTTAGACGCCATTTTAATGGGTACTGGTCTTACGACATCTATATTATTACAGAGTCCGCTGCTTCGTAAACATCTTGTTTTCCCAAGAGCGAGTTTTTATTGTTGAACAGTATTTTCTAGGTTCTTCATATTCGTTTCAGGGTCATTCCATGTCAAATCAACACAGTTTAAATACATTTTGAATCTGACAATCTCAGAAATCAATAAAATTTGGCAGGGAGGTTGGTTGCCTTTATATAGATTAAGAAAAATACCAAATTTTATTAATTTAACTCTATTGGTTAGTGAGTTATAACTACATGAAATTCTCAAAAATGAGCCAAAAACGCATGTACTCGAAAACTTAAAACGTAAATTGTGCCTCTCCTACTGAAGATACAGAGCTGGTAAAAGTGTCATTTTAAAGCATTTTTCGTGGCCTTTAATATGACATACAACACAATATAGTCTAAGAAGAAAATGGTTTTTGCAAAATCAACTGAAATTTTTAATTTTGAATTTTTCAAAATGCGCCGGTTTTAAAAATTTGAATTAACCTTTATATACTTATAAACATATATTGTAAATTTAGACTGGGGATCACAATGGGTTCTAATATAAAACTTTGTTCATAAATAAGCTTGCATAGGTTTCTCAGGAAAAACTATACTTAAAATTCATAAAACTATATAACATTTACTCATAATTTATTTTTAAGAAACTTACCTTAAATCTATATTTACAAAAACTTGTATGTAGGACTTTCATAACACTACAAATCATTTATGTAGTCATTATATGCTTTAACTATTTTACTTGTCTCTTGTTCATTGAGTTTATAAACTCTTCCTGCTGGGGTCACTGGGTTACTTTACATAAGACATGACTTGCAGGAATCCACAACACATCTTGTCTTAAGGAAGCTGATGGACCAGCTGGGTGTAAGAAAGACATCTTGACCTCATCAGCTGCTTCTTCTTTCGCCAAAACATATGCCAACCACCACTCATTCTCATATATTATGGTTACATAACCACTGATTTCCTTGATTTGAAGTTGGTCTTGTAATGCAGTTACTTTTTCAGTTGATGATCATTTGAAAGTGAACCTGCAATGATACCTCAGCCTCGTCATCAGATGGCTCTTTGACATTGGTGAAAAGTTTTTTTCAACGCAGAATTGATTTTTTTAGTTTTAGTTGAAGAATAATTTTTAGATCTAGGCCTACTTTCGTTTATCAATAGGTTAATCACCTAACACATGGAGAGAAGCATTTAATGTATTCTCTACTGCTAATGGCGATGGAAAATTATGGCGATCTGTATCAAAGTTGCCAACCGCATTTAACGTACTCTCGTCTTCTGATGGAGTTGAAAAACCTGGGTCACATGGCCAACCGCACCAATTTCACTTTCTCCTTGATCATTTTTTGAAGATGAGAGTGTTTTTCTGCATGAATCACAAACTTTAGCCTCTCTTGGTAAATTTGCAAAATCTTTTAACATCCAATCTATCACGTTCCTCAATTTTCTTTTGCCTCTTACTCGGTGATCACTTTTGTTAAGCCTGCTGTGTGTTATCAGACTTCTATTGAGAATAATAATAACCTTTTCAAGTTCAAACAAGTTATGTTGAGATTGATATAAAAAGTATTTTTATAAACTGGTTATAGATTTTCAAGTTTTATGAGATTTTGTATTTATGAGAAAAAGTATTTTCTTCATTAAAATAATCTATTTTAAACTTTGCCAGGGAAAATTCCTCTGTCAGGCAGATTTCAAAATAAGTTTTATATTAGAACCCATTGTGATCCCAAGTTTAAATTTACAATATATGTTTATAAGTATATAAAGGTTAATTCTAATTTTTTTCAAATTTTTAAAACCGGCGCATTTTGAAAAATTCAAAATCAAAAATTTCAGTTGATTTTGCAAAAATCATTTTCCTCTAGACTATATTGTGTCATATGTCATATTAAAGGCCATGAAAAATGCTTTGAAATTACATTTTTTCCAGCTCTGTATCTTCAGTAGGAGAGGCGCAATTTAAGTTTAAAGTTTTCAAGTACATGCGTTTTTAGCTCGTTTTTGGGAATTTCATGAAGTCATAACTCGCTAACCAATAGAGATAATTAAATCAAATTTGGTATTTTTCTTATTCTACATAAAGGCAACCTCCCTGCAAAATTTCATTGAAATTGGAAAAGGTCATGGCAAATCACTGTGTTGAATTGACATGGAATGACCCATCATGAGAAATATCAAAATGCCATGAATGCTGTTCAGTAGCAGACAAGAAGAGAACCAGAAGGCGGGCCATTTTGGTTGCGGCTAGAGATTTTCTGTTTATGCTTTCAAGAAAAAAACATAACAAACCAGTAAGACTTGGGTGTCTTCAACGGATGAGAGTAATGAAGCGTACAGCCAAAGCTTCTGCATTCAAGTCCTGGTCCTATGTTTTTTCATTTCGAATATTAAATAGTAAAAACATAAGTTAGACTATGTTAAAAATTAAAAGAACATTTAAGAAATTGGCTTCTAATATAGCTGACTGTCTGTTTTTTTTTGTTTTGTTGCAGAACTTTGCTGGGTCCAATAAATTTGCTTACCTTGAAGATTCGAGTGAAGCTTCTGCAGATTAATCTTAAATGAGAGCAATGCTTTCTGGACTGTGTGTTTTTCCCGACAGCGATGTTGACAGTGGTTGCCCGCTGGCACTTTTTAATGTTTACAGCTTTAGCTCTCTCTGCTATTCTTCTCTTATTGATTGTAAACATTTTTTAATATCTTCAACTATAGCAAAGTATGTTTAAATTTATTTTGTTCAAACTGAGCTTAAAAAAGTGTATATACATTTAAAAAAAAAATCATTTGTCGTTTCTTTCTGTATATAAATATAGACAATCGTAAACGTTTATTAGACATATTTTTAAACGGACAAAAGATGTTGCAGTAGATTGTGTCAGCGGGTGTCGAAAGTGTCCGGGTACGTCGTCAATGAATGATGTGAAAAAATATTTGTGTATTTTGTTTTTTTATTCGGGGCGGTTGTTTATCATTAAACCCAACCTTAATGTTCTGAAGTATCGAAAAATGTACAGATTTGTGTAAGAATAATAATATAAAACCTACATTATATTACTGTATAGTTTGCTGATACTCTTGGGTCTTGTATTGGGGCGTCAAAAACGTTATGTTTGTCTTTTTGTGATTGGTTTTTAAATGGTGCAAGAAAACATTCTTTAAACGTGAAGGAAAAATTTAATTAGCACAAAAAATTTAAAGTTAAATTTTTCGTAGGTTTAAAGTATTTTGATACATTTTATATATAAGCCACACTTTCTGGTTAAGAAAATATAAAAAATGACAGTTTTGGTAGAAATTTATATTATATGTTTATAGAGTTGTGTGCTGCCAAGAACAAGAAATATTGAACTAGTCAATTTGGTGATTGTCAAGATTGTAAATCGGTTCTGCGAAATATAACTATAGATCAAATTGGCAGTAGCAAAATTATGTTTTATCATTGGAATAGAGTTTCAAATAGAAATTATTTATAATAAATATAGTAGCTTTAGACTTCCTAGTGTTGTATCATTTGTACAGATTGCAAGATATGATTATTTGAAATTCATAAAACAAAACTTCTAACTATTACAGTGTCTTTATTATTTTCTCATTCATATCAAACTATTGATACTCTTTACAATTAAATGATTCTATGAACCACTGATGTGAGTTGAGTGAATTTCCGAAATTGAGTTTGTGTTTTAGAGTTTAAACCAACTAATTGAGAAATTGTTCTACCTGGTGGCGCCTATGCAATCACATAGTAATCAAAGAGTGGCTTTCTTTACTAACAAATAAACAGGTACGTCCAATTGCTATATAATTTTTTTAGTGAACAATACCTAAAAAGTAACAATAGAATTATTTTAAAATTAAATCAGCCACATCACAATTTGTGAGATATCTGATTGTTTACTGAGAATGTGTTGCAGTTTTCTTAGCCATCGCCATGTGAATCGTGCTTCCTCAGTTGAACTAATTCTAAAATAATATTAATGAGAATTCTACAATACATGTATTATTTTTGATAATCAATTCAATGTCGTCATACAAGCAGCTTGAGTTTCGCAAACATTCTACCGAGCAAAGTTTTTGTAAGATATTTAGTTGTAACAAATAATATACATCTGAAGTCTCCATTGGCTTTCGTCTCTTACGCACTTATTAGGTTAACGGGTGAAAACTCTGAATGATTTCTCTGAGAAAGATAAACAAGTAGAATCGTGGTAAATCGACCCTCTCCAACCCGGATCTCCCCATAATTGAGACCAGTTAGAAAAAGAAAGTTTTGTTAAGTATGAAAGCGCAAAATATAATGCACATTATGTTTGTAAGCGGACAGTACTGTGTGCTTCATAAGATAATGAGTCATCACCAGCTATGATTCAGTCTCAGACAACACTACTGCACTTGTCCCGCTTTCACTTAAATTTTGCTACATTCTTGCTTGTGGTTCGTCTGCTATGAGAACGTGTACTGTATGATTTTCACAATAGCTACAAGTAAGTGTAAAAACACAATGGAAGAAGATTGCTGCTAAATTCAAAGTAGAGACTTTAGAGTCTGAGTTGGGGAAAATTTTTAAACAAAGTAGACTATATAATCTTGTTTCAGTATAAAGTACTGTATATTTTTCTTGTGTTAATGTAGTAAGCGTTAATTTTCTGTAAGCTCATTTTTATTTTTTTTTCAAATTCTCTGGCTACTTTGACCGGTTTTAGTTGACTTAACAAAGTTCTACTTTAAAAGCAAAACTACCGAGTGTGTAAATCTTGGTCATGTTTTTAGTGAACTTCCATAGGAAAAATGAGCTATTGCAGTGGCCCTTGTGGTAAGACCCAAGGTCGGGAGTAGCAAATGAGCACCGATCATGGTCCCCAGAACATATTTTGGGGTGTCACTAAACATCATGTATGTATATATGTGTTCGCACTCTAGCGGCCTCATTTTAAGTCCAATTTGGTACACATGTTGGTTGTCTACGTCGCTCGGACGAGTTCGTTAGCCAAAAACGTCCAACAACTGGAAGCACGTTTTTTGAACGGAAGTAAGTATTCTTAGAAATTTTTCCTACGAGAATGATTTTTTTCTACAAATGTAAATGTAGGATGTTATTCTGCACATTTTGTTTTTTTTACGCGACTTTATAGCTTGTTTGGTTCCCCCAAAATCGGTCAAAACGTAAAATACCATAGAAGTACCCGGTTCAAAGCCATTATAACATTTTGATCCAGTTGGGATATAACAAACTCACAAAAAGTTGAAGGGTCCTGGTAAACTAACTTAAAAGATTGTGAAAAAGTAGGCCTAGGCTTAATGTTGACAAGATAGTCTAAATTTAACCTCAAATTCGATCTAGACAAAATAATTTAAAAACAAGTAAATTCACTTCAGGAAATAGTAGATAATAAAGAAATAACGATAAACACTCATATTATAACTAAGTAACACTTAACTTACCTTTTTATATACAAATCGAGTTTAATTTGCCTAGCCTAAGCCTAACTACGTATTCAAAATGTTTCACATTTCGAAATAAGTAGTAGCGTATGTATTATTTGTGTAATATAAGTTGTAATAGAGTTAAATTTCAAAAGCAATGTATAGTTTATTAAAAAAAGTGTTATAAAATTGAAAAAGTGTTAAACCAAACAAAGTAAGGTTATTGGTGAGTGTGCTGTGAAATAAAGTTGCATAACTGCTAACTGAATACAACGACCGTAGATACATTGAGGACAGCTGTTTTACAATTGTGTTCTGTGGTGAATAAAGATACAATTATATTGATTTATAAAAGTAAATAATTACGTATTTCGGACAAATTAAGACTAATAAAGGTTAAATATTATTATAAACATTGTGAAAACATAAATATCTCCGATAAAAACAATAAAAATAAACTTTTAATATATTTTTGTGTATGTGACCAGAAACACCTGCCACTTACGGGACCAAGTAGTGAAAACAATTGTTAAAGATAATTGCAACGGCACTGTCTGTAGAAGCCGGGATAGTTGAACTAAAAATTGGTAATCCAGCTTTAAAACCTTATACTGTTCAGACGTACTTAACAAACTTATAAATAATTTCATGTGAAATAAGTTAAAATATACTTTTAGAATGATAAATGGAATAATATATAGATAAAATACCATCAAGATAAGAGACAATTATAAAATTTGCATAACTAATAATTGGTAAAGTACCAAATCGAATTTTAACTTCTAAAAAGGTAATATCCAACCAAATTAACTATCCATTATAAACCAGTGACTTTATTCGAAGAGAAAAATAGTTAACTAAAACCATTTTTGTAAATATTTAAAGAACTTGAATCATTTTAACACTTTGTAATATAACATTCCCTAGTTTTAGATATTTTATTTGGTATAGACTTAAATTTGATATTTCTGATTGTACATTTAATAGGCCAGGATCCTTTCAACCCGAGAAATAGAGTCATGATTTGTCACTTGTAAATATATTTATTAATTTTGTTAGAATATAATCTTGTGATTACATATTTTAAGTGCTCTATAAAATTATAAAATTTGTAACTTAAATCTGAACATTGCCTACAGAACTTTAAAAGAACCAGCAACACTTTTGCATGTAATAAAGGAACATTGTGAAACAAAGACCTAGTCATTGATTTCTTTAAAATAGGCCTAGCTTATTGAATATTTTCATTGGAAGTTGTCTAACTTTACAAAGAGAGTTTTTGAACTTTTCCATTTTATAATTGCCTTCACAACTTGTGGCTGATTTAGAAAATAATTTTCATAAAATAAAGAAAGGCATTTTTATTTTATTATTGACGCCCAACAAGTGGGGTTCTTCAATAATAACAAATAATTATAATTGACTCCACAACGTGGGGCTATTCATTTGAAAAGAAAGCTATACAAAATTATAAAATACATAAAATAATTATAATTGACGCCCAACAAGTGGGGTTCTTCAATAAAATACAAAAATAATTATACCATGTGGTGGGGTTGGCGTGCGAAGCATGCGATGCATTGTGTATTGTAGATACTCCCAATACGGGGGTTGGCGTGCGAAGCACGCAATGCTTTGTGTATTGTAGATACTCCCAATATGCGGAATGGTGTGCGAAGCACCCAATGCTTTGTGTATTTAAGATACTCCTAATATGTGGAAGCACGCAATGCATTGTGTATCGAAGATACTCCGAATTTGAGGGTTGGCGTGCGAAGCACGCAATGCTTTGTGTATTCAAGATACTCCCAATATGCAAAAGCACGCAATGCATTGTGTATTGAAGTTAAGGATTTTATGCACATTTTGTTTTTTTTACGCGACAAAATCGATCAAAATGTAAAATACCATAGAAGTACCCGGTTCAAAGCCATGTGGTGGATCCCACCGTGGGATTGGCGTGCAAAGCACGCAATGCATTGTGTATTGAAGATACTCCCAATACAGGGGTTGGCGTGCGAAGCACGCAATGTTTTGTTTATTGAAGATACTCCCAATATGCGGAATAGTGTGCGAACCATTTTGCAGCTTTTCAGCACTGTCGTGAATAGACCTATTTCCCAAATTGTTGGTTGAAATCCTAAAACATAGGCCTATAAACATAATTTTGAAAATTTGCTCAACTCACGTTAGGGGTTCAGCTGCATGGTCGAATTATTTTTATTGGTATATGCTTTTAATTTGTTGCTTTGAAATAGAATGCGCAAATGATTATTTTCATTATGTGTTAATTGCTGTAAATTTTCTAGAAAATCAAAATCTCTTAAGACTATTTCTTAAAGCATTTAATGATTTTCAACTGTTTGACTATATCTTGGCATAGTTACACCTATAACTGTGAATTGCTAAGGGCCGAACTAAATTCAGCAAGGAGGCAGTGTATTCTTTTAAAATGGGAATATCAAAGATACAGTTCATTCTTGTGAACAATTTAAATTAGATTCAACCTGGAAGTACATAATAGTGAAATCCCTTCAGCTGAATAATCAGGGTTGGATGGATATAAAGTTTGTACTCTCCTAGGCCCAAGAGTTTTTGCCGCCCCGTCATCCGAAGGTCAGTGCGACAATTTTCCTCAAGAAAATAATCTTTATGATGATTATCTAAGTTATTACAATTATCTATCTATATATATATATATATACATGGTGGGAGAAAGTTAGCGTTAAAAACTTCGGGAAATGGTTCTATGGATCAAAATAAATGGGAAATGAAGAATAATATTTTTTCGATAAACGCTTCATTTTCCAAATATCCGTCATTTTGTTTCTTTTACTAAATAATTAATATCTAGAGAACAGTTTAACCGATTGAGTTAAAACTTGGCATGAAGTTTAACCTAACAATGATCTATCTTACGAAAAATAAGCGATTATATCCAATGATGCATTTCAAAAAGGCGTCTGTTTGAATATTTCAAACCTAAATTACTCAAAACCTGTATATTTGAACAAAAAATGTCAAGACACTTTTTTTGTACCCCTTTTGATTACCTATCGGTTGGTGTAACTGTTAAAACAATCGAATGAAGGATAAAGCTAAGTTATGTTATGTGTAATAATTGGTTTATTCAACCCGGCATCATATACCAACACAGTAAATACTACAATATTGTATGTACATTTGCTGTCATTATCTTTAACTTAACTATTATTCTTCATCCGATAGGGAATTAAAAGGACTACAAAAAAGGTACCTTGAAATTTTTTGTTAAAATGTATGGTTTTTGAGTAATTTAGGTCTGACATTTTCAAACAGCTGCCATTTTAAAGCGCATGATTAGATATAATCGTTTATTTTTCTTAAGATGGATCATTGTTAGGTTAAACTTTGTGCCAAGTTTGAACTCATTCGGTTAAACCGTTCTCTAGATATTAATTATTTAGTAAAAGAAACAAAATGGCGGATATTTGGAACATGAAGAGTTTTTCGAAAAAATATTATTCTTCATTTTCTATCTATTCTGACTCATAGAACCATTTCCCAAAGTTTTTAACACTAACTTTGTTCCATCCTGTATAATAAAATACCACTCGTCACGAAATCTCAAAAACTACCAAACAGATTGGAATGAAATTTGGTATGTAGCTTCCTAGCTTCCTCTAGGGTCCTAGGTGCTCGCTAAGAAAGATTTTTTTTAAATTCACAATTTTAGGAAGGGTTTGTTAGGGTCAAAGTTACTAAAAATACTCATAAGAAATACATAGTATAATATATTTTGTTTAGTTAATATACATTTAACTTTTATTTTTCTATCCGTGCAAAGCGGTATCAGATCCAGGGGAGAGGCAAGGGAGACAATTGCCCCTCCTGAACTCCGAAACAAAAATGTTACGTGCCTTATTATTCTGATTTCTACCAGAAAAACGCGAGATTAACGCATAGAAAAATCGATTGGGAAAGCAATCGATTTCCAAGTTTGTTTCTCGCGTATTGAAGTTGAATCAGTTGATTCACCGTTCTGACGATGAATTGCTTCGTTTTCGGCTTAAGGGTCTGCTCCAGTAAACGAAAAACCGACCGGAAACGCAACCGTTTCTCACTGTATCCCTATCTAAACAGTGCAATTTCTTGCAGCTGAACTCTTTGACATTGCCTCATTTCAAACCATTTTATAAGTATCTTTTGTAATTGAGTGTTGAAAAAAAAACTGAATATTCTTTATACAATTTCGGATCCGGATTGTAAATTATTTTTCATTATTAATTTTTTATTGTGTTAGGAAAAAATTCAAACTTTTTACTTACGAAATGTCAATTACATAAATCAAAAGGATTTAAAAACATGTAAATTGCAAGACGGATGCGTATTGTGATTGTGCTTAAAATGAGACCTTGCAAACAATTTTATGATAAAAAGTAAACAAAATAAATGGTTTGAAATTTAACATTGCCCTTATGGAAACAAAATCCAAGATGGCCACCACTACAGCAGACCCTTAAGTACCTTATATAGTAAAATTTATAATCTATGGTTTTCTTAGCTCTTTTGGCTACTTCAAAAACAGATCAAGTTTTCTAATTTGTTGGTGTATTTTTGTTTGATATTTTATTGAGATATAGTTTTGAACTAATATGAAACGAACTTCAAAACTAACATCTTTCTATTAAAAAAAACCGAAAAAACAGAAGACATCAATAAATAAGCTTCCTCTTTATTCTGACACAGCTATGTGTACACTTAGGCCTACATATACATAGGCGATATGCCTATATTTTGTACCTTAATCAAATTAAGTACGGTACGAGTTTTATTTTTAATGTTTTGTCCAAATAAAAAATCCTTTTGTTAGTTCAGCATTTACTTTACGTAATTCTAAATTAAAACTATTAAAAAGTTAATAATGATCAATGAAGGATGGTAAAAAATTATAAAATCTAACCTCCGATAATTCCGCAAGTAATAAATAAAATATTATATTGTAGGCGTGTAGGCCTATGCACGTTTTAATTTATGAATAAAATTGAAATCCGAAATAGATTTGTTGAATTTCATAAGAGTCAAAAGTATTGTATGGTGAACACATATTATTCTCACTCACAATATTGTTATAGGCCTAAGTGATAAGTTACAATGTGACTTCTACTTTCTTGTTCTTACTCGGTTCGGGGCTTATGTCCCAAAATCAGAACTTCACTCATTAGAGGTCGTCAAAAACAGTAATATTTTTTTGTAAAAAGTGTAATATTTTGACATATTTAACACAAGTGCGAGTAAGATCTCAAGCAAACAGTCAAAAGTGCGCTGTACGAAGACCGACATTAAACCAAAGTTTTTAGACATCCGTAAATACAGGAATAGAGTTTAACAAGTAAAACATAGTTGACAACAAAATATTTCCATTCAAATTCAACGTTTTGCGTTAACATTTTTTATATTTTCTGGGAATCCCCCAAAACCTACCAGTTATTTTACATACCTGGGAAGTATTGCCCCCTCCCAGATGAGGTCCTGGATCCGCCACTGATCAGGCCAGCTGGCATTGTTATAAATCTATAATCTCTAATACACACAATGATGTCGTAGTTGTTCATTTACATTCCAAAGCCGAATTCGAACTGAAAATTATATCAGATTCAAAGGCTTCCTCATTTCAAAGTGACAGAAGAAGTAGACGGTAAATTTGCACTGTTTATATTATATTGTCTTTAACAATCTGCTTTATAACTTTTTCATTTCTTCTGTATTCTAACAAAACAATGACTGATTGTTTCTTGGAAGGCTGGGGAATGACTGTTGCAAACATTAACATTGTGTTTGCAGCCAGTAGAGACATACTGACGACGACGATACTGATAGCCAAGCGTATAACTCGACCGAGCAGCGGCTTTCGATAGACCTGAGTCGCACGTTAAATGCCCCTCTATGTTTCTACACAAAACTAAATGAAACTTTCATCAACAATAATTACGTACACCAATAAACGATATAAAATGAAGACTTTTCTTAACTCGTTCACATTTTCTTTGTTATTTAAACAAATATTGTTTTAGCTTGGGTCTCCTGGCTTTGTGTGCTAAAGCTACCTGTTGAAATGGGTTGGAGAAATAAATTTAGTGACCTAGGGAAGAAGAGATTGTTAAATATTTTGTTCATATGAAATCTAAGAAAAAGCTTTTTATTTCTATAATTTTTATTATTTCAAGTTTTTGAACTGTACTATGTACATAATTTACCTAAAGCTTCAAAAAAAAAAAAAAAAAACTTAAATGGCAATATTTAAAAATGATATGTTGTTATTGCTTTCCACAAAAAAAAAGAACACTCAGTAACTTACTTGAAAAAGAGTTACTATATCAAAGCCCACTAAAGAACACCGTTGAGGGACGGGCTTGTGTACACCGAGACCTTGAACGCTCTAATCGCCGTAGTGCGACGTCACGTTCTTCTCACGCTTTTAACTGACTGCGGCTGACTCAACACATTTATAATTCTTTAAACTGTGCGATCAAGCCTCGAGCGGTAAACACCAGGAGTGTTCGAGGCTATTAGATATGGTAACGCTGCGCGCCCATCCTATTGACCGTCTCGCAAAGGTATTCTTTAGTGGGCTTTGATATAGAGAATTTTTCTGTAAAGGAAACCTAATACAATTGGATAAAACATCGTTTACCATCTTATATCTAAGCTTACATCTTATTTCACTAAAATTCTTATGGTCTATTATTTAAGCTCATAACTAACTGTGTAGCAACAGTATCTTTCATTCATCAAATTTCTAGCCTTGTAAGATCAACTAAATAATATATCCAATTATATTCTAATCAGAAAAATTTATTAACTAAAGATTGGCAACATACTATAATATCTGCAATGTCAAATATTTTTTGTTGCTAAATACCTGAACTTTTACAATTTCAGAGACAAAATAGACTAGGTAATTCAAATTATTTATGGAATGACCTTGAAAACACAACTCTTATGTTTTCTGTTAGAGGTTAATTTACAAAAAGGCTTTTTAAAATTATTTTGTACATTTGGTACTTTTTGGGATCTAAAACCTTTTTATAAGTCTCAGTTACTGTACCTACTCAATAAAGGGTTTCAATGTCATTCGATAAAATTAGTACTTTTAGGTACCCAAAAGTTGGCCGCAGGAAAGTTTATAAAAGGCCCAGTTACATAATGATTGTCACAAAAGTTCACGAGTGCAAAAATAAAAGATTGCTCGGTAATCTCACTTTGATTCAGATTTTGTAATCTACAACGATTCTAACGTCCAACCGTTTCATTCATCTTCCCAGAAATCGGATTCAGTGAAGTTCATAACGGTATTTCTGTAGTACGAACTGTCCGTCGCTTGTCTCCTCACGTAAATCTTCCTAGTTCCGATCGGTTGAAGGTGTCTGAAGTTGTCTTCAAGATGTTCTGAATTGGTCGTCGTTAATTGTCTAAATCTGATCATCTGGAAAAAATAAACGGTATAAGAAATGGTAGTCGTATTCTAACTTCTGCCTAAGAAAGGAATCTCTTAATGTTTGGGAGAGTAAAGAGTTTTATGTACAAGAAGCGAGGTCAAAAGTTTTCCTGGACCACTTTTGCCGAAGGAGCTGCTATTTTTTTTAGGCTGCTATAAATTTTACAATTTCTCAAGTTACAAATCTATATAAATAAAAATTTAAATATGCGTTTGTTCAAAATCTATAATCCCCCGAAGTTCTTCACCGATTGCTTTGAAATTTTGACACGAACTTTCATTTGAATACGAGCGTGTTTTTATATACTTTTGAAAAACAGCAGCATCTATTGAAGATAAAAACAAACAAAAATATACTAAATATTTTACAGCAATGGGAAACGCTATACTAAATAACACACAAATATGTTTGTTGTTGATACAGTAATCAACCGTTTGCTTTAATATTTCCATTAACTGCTGATTTCAAACTTTGAAGCAATTATTTAATTTCTAACTTATAAGTTAGGTTTTGATTAAAGTGTAGACCTGAGTCTTGCTGGATCTTTTAACCTTTATTATAACTGCTGTTATAAAA
>JAGFPH010003925.1:122502-134291 GCA_018207615.1 Philaenus spumarius | reverse complement strand
AATTTTAAAACTCCGAAAGTTCTTCAGCGATTGCTTTGAAATTTTGACACAACGTTGCATTCAAAGACACGCGTGTTTGAAAACAGCGCCATCCGTTGGACGTAAAACAACACAAACTATACTATATATTTTAAGGCAATGTACACTTGTAAACCGTAACATACACATCGCTTATATCAAACTTGAACTATCTTACCTATTTCTAGAGTTGCAATGAGTTTTTGTAAAAAAAAAATATTCTTCCCCGGCGGGGAATCGAACCCGGTCTCCCGCGTGACAGCGGGGATACTGACCACTATGCTACCGTTGACTGTGTTGAAATTGAATTATTTAGTGCTATCTCTCTTTTGTAAACACAGAGGCGATGACGAATAATATCTGACGATCACTCGAGATCAGAGATTTTTACCCATCTGAAAAAGTGCCTAACGCGCCATAAGAAGTTTTCACCGGTTGTTTGCTCTAATATTTCAATTAACAGATGATTTAAAACTTTAAAACAATTATTTGTATTTCTTACTTTTAGGTTAGGTTTTTGTTTACGTTTAGACCTCAGCCTTTATTGTTATTTTAACCTTTATTAAACCTGCTATTATAAAATATACGACATAATTTGTTTCGGATATTTAACATTATTTACTACCTTATCTTTGAGGTTATTATTAATCTTACATATTTATTATAAAGTAAATATGTGTGTAGAAGGTTTCAACGGGGTTGGCGTGCGGAGCACGCAAGGAACTCCCCTAGTAACAAATAAATAAAGTAATAGTATTGGTTAGGTAGGGATGCATTTTAATGACTGATTGCTGGTACCGTTGTTTAGAGTAAAGCAAAGGGGGGGGGGGAACTTTAGTTGGAAAGAACCAACAGATGTAACGGCACTCTGGGAGCAAGAGCGTACGATGTTAGACTAATTTTCAGGTACTGTTCTTGCGTTTGCCTCATGCATTTAGTTTAGTAACGTTGAGCAAGCAAAGAGATAATTCTGTTATCCGGAATGGTTTAATTAACACATTTAAACTATTCACGCGTTACCAACTTTTTTGAAGAACACTCTTCCACCAATCTCAACCTGACGGCGCACGTACATCCGCAGGAGGACCGAAGGCACACTAGGTAAGGAGACGTTTAATCGACAGGACACCGCTGGGGTAACGTGGATGAGGGGTTGCACCACACAGTGGCGCACCTACAGACGTCCACTACGAATGAATACCACGGTAGACTTATTCACCAAGTTCTGCAGCCTCCAAAAAGAATCCTTCTTCTGACATCTTTTAAAACGAACATCAGTTATACGTCTTTGAGAAGAATGTTTAACAACTTTGTTGGATTAGAAATAATAATACAATAATACAAACTGGTCAACCTTCTAGTATAAGATACAACAAAGACAGCGTGGTGTATTGTTCCTCGATGTGAGCAATGCACTATGAAAACTTTGGGCTCCTGCAAGGTGTCTGGTTTTCAGATGAAAGTCGTGTACAGTTGAAGGTTTCATACACGAGCAAGCAGTACGTTTTCTTGGTTTCGTCATCCAGAAGATGTCATAGAGATGCCGCAACATAGTGAGCTTGTAACAGTATGGTGCGTTGTATCAGGGAGAGGCATACTGGGTCTGTATTTCGTTGAAGATGATGACGGGGATGCTGTTACTGTAAACCAGGTACGTTACAGAGAGAACACCCTTCAATGATACCTGCTAGTACCTACAGAGGTTTTGTCGTGCTAGCAATCTGGCTTTTGGTTCCCAGTGGTTCACACCGCTGTAGCCATTATTTGTTTACTTCAAGCATGTTTGACAACTTTCTAATTTATCGAGAAAATAACTTCCCATAACAATCCCTAAGTAACTCTTAAAAAAATACATAAATATTTTTGCCATTTTACATTAGAAAAATCATTAATCTAATTATACAAAATCCAAATACCACTCACTGACTCACTCATCACGAAATCTCAAAAACCACCGAACGAATTGGAATGAAATTTGGTATGTAGCTTCCTCTAGGACCCTAGGTGCTCGCTAAGAAAGGTTTTCAAAAAATTCGAAATTTTAGGGCAGTTTGTGGTCAAAGTTACTAAAAAAAAAAAAAACACCTAACGGATTGTAATGAAATTTGGTATGTAGCTTCCTCTAGGGCCGTAGGTGCTCGCTAAGAAAGGTTTTTTTTAAAAAATTCTAAATTTTAGGGGGGCTTGGGGGGGTCAAAGTTACTTAAAATTCCCATAAGAAATACATAGCATAATATATGTATTGATAATTTTTTTTGTTAATATACATTTAATTTTGATTTGTCTATCCGTGCAAAGCCGGATCGTTCCAGCTAGTTATGATATACTTTACCTACTGTGACACTCAAGTCGGTGACATGACTGTGGAATTGGCTAATAAACTTCAATGCGCTCAAAATTATTGTTTATTTTTTTATTTAAAACGTGATGATCATGTTAAATTAAACAATTTTAAAGAATTACATCGTTACATCTTTTAAAACTCGATAAATTTAGATCTTTTCATATTTTAACTACGTTGCATGTTGTCAAACTAGAGTGCCGACTTACTTGGCGAATAAGTTTGTTTTTGCCTCGGATATAGGTACAAAAAAAAAAAAAAAACAAGAAAGGGGTCGATCATGCTAATCATTTCCAAGAACAGAACTGCGAAGTATAAATCGTTTAATGCAATGGCATGTCACTTGTGGAATCAGCTACCACATCCAATTAAAACTATTGACAGTCGTGTTCAATTTGCAAAGTCATTGAAACTTTATTTTATGAATGTCATAGACGTGGGCTGGTACCTTTGCTCGAGGTGTGTAGGAAAGGGAACTTGTTAAATTTGCTTATTTTATAATGTATGAACGTTATAAGTATTTTATTCTTTTACTTCAATAAATATGTTTAAATTAGTCAATTAAATTTTTTTAGGTTTAAAAACGGTATTAGTTTAGGATTGTTCTTTTTTATGTTTTTATCTTTGTTTCGTTGTGAAAATTATGAACATTATATGCAGTGAATAGGCATGTTAGGCTGGATTTTCCTAGCTCCGCAACAACATGTAATAGAACCCCGTTTTCCGTTTTCCTAGACCCCTCCGTGGTACGCAGTGCGGTCTGCGCAACTGGGCGACTCCTTTGAGACCAGTCAAGTGCAGAGGGCAACAGAGCTATTTTTGGGCACTAGTTTTAGTTTTACAAGAGAGTGCTGTAGTTGTATGAATATTATTGATATATCTACAATGTCTAATAAGTTTACGGCTAGTGAGAATGAACAGCTTATCGAGCTCGACGGTGGTCATCCAATACTGTGGAATATGGCCGATAAACAGTTTTAAAAACACCACTTTTTCCACCACTAAATTAAAAAATTCTCATTTTTGCGCCCTCCAAAATTGTACTCCCTAGGCGGCTCTGGGCCTAGCCCACTTCGTCTATTACGCTTGAAATCGAGTGAAATAATACATTAGACAATCAATGATTATAGGCCTACACTTATTGTTAAAGTGGGTAATGATTAAAATACATAATATGTTGCTTTTTTAAAGCGGGGCTTAATCTTTTGTTATTTTTGTATATATATAATATAAACAATATATAATTCAGCACAACATTGTTCAAGCACAATCATATACAATACAGTTGTTTTCGTCTGCTAAGTTTTGATTTTACTTCAAATAATAATGTCAATGTAGGCAATTGAAGTACATTTTTACGGTTAATCCACCGCAGTTAACTTATGTTATTTATTCACTTTTTTTATTATAAGTAAAACATATTAAAAGTGCTAAAATAGTTGTCATTATAGGTGCCAGTATGACTATCAACTTCTGGCACCTTGTATGGCTAGTGATTGACCTTTTGATCAACAAAAGTGGTGCGTAATTATTTTGTGTTATTTATTTGGGAAGTTGTGACGAAAAGTAGACAGACAATGTGGTTGGCTGTCTGTATTAAGGCTCGAGTCCCTGAATTCAAACCGGCGAATTTCAATTTTAACCTAATCTAATCATACCTTTATTTTTAAGCATATTTTTGTGCTATTTTCATCAAAAAACGGAAAATCTAATTTTTAAATTTATTTCTCGAACTAACGGAAAAAATGACTTATTCTGTAGCATTGCTCCTATGGGAATCAGATTCAATATGGCGGCCTTTAATCAATCCAAAATCAACGATAAACAGATAGTAAAAGGAATATATATATATGTAGTAATATAACGGAGGGGGGGAGCCGTTTCAGATATTTATTTTTTCGGCTTAGCCATGAACATCTAACACTACAGATTTGAAAGTCAAACGAATTCAAAAATCTCTTTGTAAGCTACACTTATGTTTCAAAGCTGCACTGACTCTTTGAACTACACTTATAGTTCAAACACCTACCACAATTAAAATTATCATAACTTTATAATTTACTAGGTCTGCCTGACAAATTTGAAATATTGCTTTACCGTATCACATTTTGGTCTAATTTTATGCCTTGAAAATTGTGTCTCTTCTATATCAAAACAAAAAATCTCTGCCCTAATCAAACGTCATTCCCGTGAAAATATCATAGTATGCAACAATATGTTTGTATTTGTTTCGCCGAGAATCGCTGCTGGGTTTGGCGAGCGAAGCGAGCAGGTAGCGAATCCCTCAAGTATCTTATCTTCTAAATCGAGAGATAATTGTCTGTCTGCTAAATGGACCTGGAATCTCCGTCTAAGGATTTTTGATTTTTTGATTTTATATGGGGCTTTTGGCCACGAGAAATCGATTTGAAATGGTCACCAGGATGGGAAAATTCGTTTTCTACGTCTTTTTATTAAATTAAAAAGTGAAATTTGTCCTTTTTAAACAATACAAAGCACAGCTGATGCAAATGTTTTCAATGTCATTACAATAATCATCTGTTTTCTTTTAAACGAAGCACAGCTGATGCAAATGTTTTCAATGCCATTACAATAATCATCTGTTTTCTTTTAAACTGTATTTTATTAGAGGTAAGTTTAATGTTATAGGCCTAACCTCAAAACTCAATAATCCAATATTTATTATTGAAATCATAGCCCTACTTATAATCGAGCTTTAGCTCGGTCTCCTGGTACTTTATATAAAAATAAAACATTTAAAACTGTTATATTTTCAGTACTGTTTAAAATGGCGTACAATATTGTTCCGGGATTGTACTGTAATTAGATTCAAAGTATTCCCTAACACTACACAGGCGTACCTTCATTGTAATCATAACATAGCGCCTTGCCTTTATAAAGCCGCTGCTATTTATATTAATACTTCACATTCATAACCATCAGAACGGATTTTTATAAAACTTTCCATTCAAGGAAGGCCTAGTAATACCAACACAGTAATGTGTATAAATTGTGAACAATGTTTCAACTAGCGCAAGACTTAATGTAAACGTATGGCTGTAGGATTATTAGTTTTAAATTGGCTTCAGCTTGGTTTATATAGATATAACAACAGAATTGTAATGATTTGCGGTCGAGGGATTGTTAAATTAATACACGTCAAAATATAACCGGAAGAAAGTAATTAATTTTATTGAAGACTAGGGCGACGACCCATGTTGTGATTGAAATGCAAACATATTATTGTATATTGTGTTATTAGCGAATTTCCATAGGAACAATGAGCTATTGCAGTGGCCCTTATGGTAAGACCAAAGGTCGGGAGTAGCAAATGAGCACCGATCATGGTCCCCAGAACACGTTTTGGATAGTCATTAAAAATCATAAATCTATATGTATATTTGTGTTCGAACTCTAGCGGCCGCATTTTAAGTCCGATTTGGTTGAAATTTGGTGCACACGTTGGTTGTCTACGTCGCTCGGACGAGTTCGTTAGCCAAAAAAATCTAACAATCGGAAGCACGTTTTTTGACCTTAAATAACCATTTTTTTAGATTTTCCTAAGAGAATGAATTTTGTTTTGAGTTTTTATCTACAAATATAAATGTAGGATGTTATTCTGCACATTTTGTTGTTTTTACGCGACCTTATAGCTCGCTTGGTTTCCACAAAATCGATCAAAACGTAAAACGCCATAGCAGTACCCGGTTCAAAGCCATGTGGTGGATTCTACCGTAGGGTTGGCGTGCGAAGCACGCAATGCAGTTTGCATTGAAGATACTCCCAATACGTGGGTTGTCGTGCGAAGCACGCAATGCTTTGTTTATTGAAGATACTCCCACTATGAGGAATGGCGTGCGAAGCACGCATTGCTTTGTGTATTGGGGATAATCCCAATATGCGGAATGGCGTGCGAACCATTTTGCAGCTATTCAGCACCGTTAAATTATTTTTACAGAAATGATGATTGATTAGGACAGAAGCACTTTAATATAAGTTGGGTAGTGGGGGCAGTCTTGAACTGTACAAAATGTATGAGAGAGGTAAAAATATACACGTACTATCCCCAACGTATTTGTTACACAAAATCTCTAATTTTATAATACGGGGGGGGGGGGGTTGGCTTGCGAAGTACGCAATGCACTGTGTATTGAAAATACTCCCAATATGGGGTTGGCGTGCAATGTTTCATAGTTTTCAGTGTCAAATTCAATGATTTGAACATCATTTTAAAGAACGTGTTCACCGCTATCGACAAAACATAGACAAAGAGCATACAATTAATTAGTGTTTTCGTTAAATACATTGATTATAAAAACTTTCAAATGAAAGTGCTTGTATGATTTGTAATCAATGACAGCTGATAGTTAGATTGTTTACATTCTATATGCAAGTGTAATCTACCACGCAAATCAATCAAATTAAATCAACGGAAAGCGTTATAAACTTATTTGTATAAACCAACGTTTAAAAATAAACGTAATTAACTGAATTGATTCAAAGTAAAATATTCGCACGGGTCAACTAGTTTTTTATAAATAAAATTACACCCAATTGACTTTGAAAACGAAACCCAACAATATCTTATAATAATTACTATAACTTATTTCACTTTTAAACATTCGCAATCTTTTCTTAATCCAGTCTAAGGAAGGAAGAAAAGAAAAAATATTTCCTTACAAAACTTCTCAACTTAAAAAAGAAGCACCGAAAGTAGGAGGAAACTTTACTTTTCATTTTAATGATTCTAGTTTTGTTTCGAATTAACTTTTCACTTAGCATTCTGAAGTACAGTTTAACGTCTTGTTTTAGAACCAGAAAACCCCCGGAGCAGTCCGGTCTGAGGTACTGAAAGTTGCTTAGTTTTATTCGTTATCTTCTGGTCGAATCTACCGAGTTCGTGTATTTAAAATCACCAACTTCCTGGCACTGAGGCAGGCACCTAGACACTTTAAGCATCGATGAGATTCCTTGTTACTGAACTCTATATTCGTGTACTAATAAAAATAATTTGACCACGCAGCTGAATCGCTGACGTGAGTTGAACAAATTTCCAAAATTAAGTTTATAGGCCTATGTTTTAGGTTCTAACAACAATTCGAAAAATAGGTCTATTCACGACGGTGCTGAATAGCTGTAAAATGCTTCGCACGCCATTCCGCATATTGGGAGTATCTTCAACACACAAAGCATTGCGTGCTTTGCACGCCAACCCCCGTAATTTGAGTACCTTCAATTCACGATGCATAGCGTGCTTCGCACGAAAACCCTTCGGTAAAATCCACCACATTGCTTTGAACCGGGTACTTTTTTGGTATTTCACGTTTTGACTGATTTTGGGGGAACCAAGAGCTATAGGGTCGCGTAAAAAAACAAAATGTGCAGAATAACATCCTACATTTATATTTGTAGAAAAAACTCTAAAAACAATTATTATCGTGGGAAAAATCGCAAAAAAGTTACTTCCGGTCAAAAAACGTGCTTCCGGGTGTTGGATGTTTTTGGGTAACGAACTCGTCCGAGCGACGTAGACAACCAACATGTGTACTAAATTTGAACCAAATCGGACTTAAAATTCGGCCGCTAGAGTGAGAACACATATATACATATATATATATATATGATTTTTAATGACACCCCAAAATGTGTTCCGGGGACCATGATCGGTGCTCATTTGCTACTTCCGACCTTGGGTCCTACCATAAGGACCACTGAAATATCTTATTTTTTCCTGTGGAAATTCCCTAAAAAAACTGTTTGTCGTTAAAAAAGAACTAAATATTTAGAAACAAAATGCAAAAAAATAACACTGTTTGTTTATTTAGCCAAACCCCGATAGACTAGGTCGAAATTAAATTACAGGTTTGGTTTCGATGTTTACACATTACTTCGAGCCAAGCACGCGACTTTGCGTGACTCTTTTTTCAATTCAAAAAAAGGATCAAATAAATAATCTACTGGACTTCTGGTTTAGCCAGCCACTGTTCACTTTTTAACAGGTTTAGCGAAACTCTGGTCATAGAGTTTTTTTATGCCGTCTTCTTTTAAGATTCGCAACATTAAAATAAGCAAATTTTATCTCAATAAGGGATAATATTTGGTAACTTAAAAACTGAAAATGAAATTGTAAATGGCTTATGTCTTCATCTTTTTCTTCTTGTTACATTGTCTAGGCTGCATTCCGTCTCAGATTATATTACTCTAAAAGTAGCAGTTCTGTATTTTACCATAACTATATTAGTGTTTTCCTATAGAAAGTATTATTTAGGACACAGGTAAAACGTACTTTACTCTACGCAGGTGCCTAAATGGAAGAAGACAGTATGAACGCTTTGGATTAACAAATAATTCGATTATGCAGCTGTTCCGCTGACGTGAGTTTAGCGAATTTCAAAAATTAAATTTACATGGTTTACGGCTTTAACCAACAATTTGAGAAATTGGCCTTCCCTCGAAGGCGCTAAATTCTGCATGTACGAAAATATTATAATAATTTGTTTGCACCTCAGCCTCCAGCCACCTTCTTCTTGCTCGCAGCCTCCGGCCCTGGCTCACGAGTTGCTTGGTTCTGCTTACAGAGGAAAACTTTTCTTATGGAGTTTGCATCTCCACCTTGCGGCCCAGGACCATGGGCAGCTTCGCCTTGCTCGGAACGGACATCCCGCCTATCGGCGTCGGCGGGCAGATGGATATATATGTGATGAAGCGGTTGGCTGTATGCGCAGAAGCGGGGACGGCCAATGAGCATGCGCTAACAGCGTGTAGATCAGTGTAGCGAGTCAGTCGGTGACAGACGTTCGTCTCGTTGTCTAGTACACTACCGTTCCTAAAAACATTGTAGTGTTGACGCCCCGTGTTTATTTATGCGATAAGGAAACAATTACTTATTTTTACTCTGTTTGTAGAGTACAAACAAAAATGGATGTGCATCCGAGTTGTCCTACTAGTAGGAAATCAGTGACACGTAAACCTTGAGCCGCGCTCCGGCCGAAATAATCAGACTGGGTAGTAGAGTACTGGCAGCAGTCACATCCCCCACCCCGCCACACATAGCATGCCTCTCCTCCCTTCCACACACCAGCTTTTCTTCACATATAGCATATTTCCATCTGTACGTGGATTTTAATCTTGCACGTTTATGGTAGTTTACGTTTTGATCAATTAATTTTGAGGGAACCAGATTTGATATGACGTCGTGTATAAAACTAAATGTGCAGAATAAAATCCTTTACTGATTTTTGTCGATAAAACCCCAGAAAAAGTTTCATCGCAGTATGAAAAATACAAAAAATGTACTTCCAGTCACAAAACCAAAATGCGGCCGTTATGAGGGAATGCATATATGTATATGGAAATGTCGTATGACTTCCAAAAATATTTTCTGGGGACTATGATCGGTGCTCATTTACCTTTCGTCTGCCCTTAAGAGTCACTGCACTATCTATATCTTCTTTTCTACGGAAATTCGATAATAAGGCCAATTAATAGTACGGGATATAATAGCGAAAGGAGAAGGGGCGAATTAGGCGGTGTGGCTGCATCCTTAAGTGCATGCTTTAGTGACGGCCAAATTTGTATCCCTTAGAGCAATGTTAAATTTAAAACCATTTATTTTGTTTACTTTGTATCATACAATTTTTTAGTTGGCCTCATTTTGACCACAATCGCAAAACTCATTAGAACTGAATTTTTTAAAGTTCTTTATAAGAATACTTGAAACGCCATACGCCAATGACTTTACAATTTTATCATCACCAACAGCAAAATAAATAATAATAAGTAATAATATAAAATTTGAAATAAATTCAAACAAAAGGACATAATAAATGAATCTATACAATCAGACCAGACTGGCTTTCTGAGTAATGTAATAGCTAACGGATGTACCAGCTTGAATTACTTAAAACACAAAAACACAACTATGCGTTATTCTGTGTGAATTAAGAATCAAAGGAAAGCCAATCAGAACAATCCAAATTTAAAGTTATCCAATCAAAGAAGAATTAAAATGCGTAAAATAGCGAGGTGGGGGACTTAGAGAGAAAAACGGTGGTCGGTCTAAAACGAGGATTCATGAGGATCAAACGGGAAAACGAGTTTTTTTTTTAAAGTGCACAAGTGGAAATCAGCCAATTAACAAAATTATCAGAGTGATTATTCATTAATAATTAGAAAGGTGTTGTGAAAATTGTAATTAATAAATAGTTATTACAAGTGTACAGTGTAAGTGTGAAAGGAATAAATAAAGGGAAAATGATTTAAGTAGCTTTAAACTATTCATTAAGGTAAGAATGAAGAGAACTCTACAGAACTCGAGAGTCAGTAGAATTATCAAATGAAATCATATTCTGGTTTATATTATAAGATTATAAGTGTTATTTTGTAGATGAAGTAAAGTACAAAAAATTAAATTGGGGTGCTTAAGACCACACGTTGGAAGTGATAACTTCTATGATTTCGGGGATTTTTAACTTGGTAAATGTGTACAATTATAAGGATTATAAAACTGTATGCCTATTTCTTAAAATTGTTTATTTATATCCGTTATTATATATTTAAAGAAAGGTAAAAATATTATCTTTTAGTTATATTGATAGATCAAATGATTTAGTAGTTTCAAAATGTTTCCGAAGTTAAATAATAATAGGTATCTCTCTCTTTAAATTTGTATAAACGAATATATTGATGATAAAAGGTTGCTTTTATATACAGTTTATAATCTTAAAGCAAATTTTATAACGTATTATAGCCTACATTAGTTCTATAACTAATATTAAAAAAAATCAACTTCACAGGAAATTATAATGATTGAAGTTGTAAACATAACCCCAAAGTATAATCTAAGCTGGGTTTCGTTTAAGAATTACAGATGATGGGCGAAATCAGCTGTTATATTATATTAACTAATCCTTGTGTGTTTAATTGATTGCTATGGTAATAAATGTAAATGTGTTAAATAACCCCTCTCCACACTCTGACTTGTGTCTACGCAAAAAGTTGCGTGACGCGAGATTTCAGAAACGTAGTCAAGCGTAAGTGCCCAACGGGCCAATAGAAATTATCACTTCGAAAACGAGTAGACCAGCATTCGTTGTAGGGACTTTCATTTAGAATTAGCTCATAGCGGGTTTTATTAAAACACCTCACAATCAATTAGAATCAGTTCCGATCCTATTGGGTGGATTCTGTAAATAATCTAGCTGAGAAACTACAAAATTTATTTCTGATTGAAAGCGTTACAATCCAATTAATACTCAATATGTTTTATGGGTTTCAATATTAATGATAAACAAAATTACAAATGTCTTTTAAAGTGTTCATCTAGATCTCACTGTTAACGACGAGTAGATCCAACATTAGATTAATGGTGTTGATATTTAGAATAGTTTTTACATTTTATGCTAGCGATTAAGGAACTAATATTATATGT
>JAGFPH010003925.1:81375-122102 GCA_018207615.1 Philaenus spumarius | reverse complement strand
TAGTTTTTACATTTTATGCTAGCGATTAAGGAACTAATATTATATGTTTTTCCTGTTAATCTATATTTCAATCGCGAATGCCCAACTCAAGTTTCAACCTTTAATTGTTTTATTATTTGTATCTCATTGCAGAAACTATTTTGAATGTTTTAATAATATAGCGAACAATATATTGACTTAGTTATTTCGACCTTGTTTCATTTGGAGTCAGTCCACTTGCCAAGCAGAATTTGATTCGTGAGTCGAATCAAGCGGAAGCAACCATAATTTAAAACTTAACCTTAAATACATCTTACAAGTGTCAAACACATTACATAATGAAAACTTATATAATCTTACATTTTGAAATCACCAGAAATAAGTCTTACAGTAGCAAGTTTGATCTTTCCTAACACAATAAAAAAGGCAGAATTAAAAGTAAATCGCAAGCCGGATCCGCAATTTTATAAAGAATGTTTAGATTTCTTTCTCACCTCGCAATTACAAAAGATAGATTTATAAAATGGTTTTAAATGAGGCAATGTCAAAGCGCTCAGCTGCAAGAAACTCCACTGTTTGGATACCACTACAGGGTGAAGCTCTGGAGTCGCCGGTTGCTTTTTCTTTTGCTGGAGCAGAGCCTTAAGTCTCTATTCTTTAAAAAATGTATCTCCCGCTAGTATGATTGAAACAGACTTTGGTACACCGTTATACAAACTAAGCAAACTTGTTATAACCACTCCTAGATGGTGCTGATTTCTTTGGTTTTACTAGTTCATATAATAAAGAGTTGTTAATTTATCACAGTTTTGAGTTCATGCGGAGGACAGCGTGATAGCTTACGTATCAGGAGAGCCCAGGTTCGAATCTAGGTTAGAAAACTTTTCATATCCGTGGTTAGAGGGAAGGAGGGTGGAAGTAAAGCAAACGGTGGTTATATTGCTTCCTACCTGATGGAGTATGACTACTCACCTGGTCTCAGTCAAGCAAAACCCCTAAGGGGGGAGGGAGAATTATAGGTTTAAACAGGTTTACACAAATGATCTCGTATTTATGATAACTTTAAACGGATGCAATATTTTTCATATGAAAAGGATTATAATACAGGTTTCGTTCTGCGATTGAATTACTGCCTGATATTGCATCTTACTAACCAGTAGTTCTGTGAACAGTAGACCTCGCTCGTTGAAATAACAAATGTCGTTTTAAAGGACTACAACTCAGTAAATGTGGCGCAACTCCAATCGGGCAGCTTATCTCGGCTCCCGCAACAACTCACTCACAGTCACAGCGGCCACACTGACGTAGCGCAGGAAAGAGCAAGACAGCAGGTAGCGCGCTCTCTCTCCATAAAATTATAAGGTTTCATGAAGATATGTAAAGAATAAACGCATAAAAACAAGGTTAAAATACAAAAACTTGGACGATTTTTAACAAATTTGAAGTTTGCGGCCATTTTGTGAGCTTACCGTTAGAGATACGGAAAAAATCAAGAAACCAATTTTGTAGAACATAAAATTTGCTAAAGGTAAAATGCTGTTAGTTTTTCAATTCGACTTACGGTTAAGCCACAAACTCGCTTTGTAAGAAAGCTTACACTGAGAGAAACGGTGCGGCCGCTATTTTAATTTTATTTAAGGGGTTAAAATGGAACATGGAAAAACCGTATATATATACATCGCTTGGTATAGGAGTAAGGAACATTAATGCACAAAATCATGACAATAGGTTAAGGCGTTTGGCCGTAATCGTGAGACAGACAGAATGATAGACAGACACACAGACGAAATGCCGAACGGTCGAGCTAAAACGGAGACCTCGCTTCGCTCGGTCAATAAACTATAGTATGGCCAGCTAATCGTAAAACTGCAATGAAAAGAAATATAAGGAACAATAAAACCCCTTCAGACACTGCTTTGTTAATACCGAGTCTGCATTGTTAAAAGTTGGGTAAAGATTAATCAATAACCCCAAACATGGTCAAGAGTCCACTTGGAAAGTCGTTATAGAAACCCTCTGTAAATAAACCTTGCCAGAAAACCTACCGTACAGACATCGAATTATGATTGTTAACTGATTTAAATTTAACACATTTTGAATCGCACCCATTCTGGAAGGTGATTTTGTTCTAACGTCCTTATATGTGCACGTTATTGAAATATTTATACAATTACTGGTGGCGTGACAATGTTTATATTAAATCGTCTATACATCTAAATAAAATTTAAGTGTCTGTCTGAGATTTCGAAATAAATATATGTTAAAAAATAATTATATATTGAAAAATAAATTTTTCCCTACAGTTGTTAAATAAACTAAACGTCATGTGTTCAGCGTTAAGTAGTTATACCTCTTTGTTTTATTTTATTGCGCGGCTAAACAGCTGATGTTTTGATAATTTTGTTTGTTATGTAACTAACGTCTGCAAAACAGATATATTTAAAAAAAAAAACACTAATTTAAAATGTAGCTGTAGAAAAAACGCTGTGTGTATCGTGGGTGCAAAGTTTGGGTCACGGTAGGAGTTGGCAAATAGAAAATGTAGACCTAACGCGTAACGAAAAATCGGTATCGAATTAGTTACTATGGCAATGAATGTAAATACGTTCAAGAAACATGTGTTGGTTCATTAATTTAAATGAAAAGACGATCGGTTCCGTAAGGCGTAGTGCTGATATTTATCGTCAAGCGCTGAATGAACAATTTACAAGAAATGGAAAGTATGTGTAATACACACTTAGAAAAGTAAGTTAATATCTATACTCATATTATAAAGAGGTAAAGTTTGTTTGTTTGTTTGTGTGTTTGTTTGTTTGTTTGTATGTTAGGGGTAATCTCTGGCAATACTAAACCGATTGAAAAAACAGTTTTACTAATAAAAAGCTACACTATCCCTGAGTAACATAGGCTATAATTCATTTCGATAAAAACCTTTTTTTATTCCAATATTTGTAAATTTAGTCGGAAAAAATTCTTAGGTTAGGCCTAGAATGATAAATCAACACATGTATTTACATTTATTGCCATAGCAACCAATTGATAACAGATAATATAGCTGTTAGCTCCAATATTTACATTAACAGCTGATTTCAAAATTTGAAGCAATTATTATTGTTGTATTTCTAGCTTTTAGGTTAGGGTTTTTAAGCGTAGACCTGAGCCTTGCTGGTTCTTTTAACCATTATTATAACTGGTGTTATAAAATATAAGAAATAATTTAATTTGAACATTTGACATTATTTACCATCTTAGTTTTAAGGTTATTATTAATCCTACACCTTTATTATAAATAAAACATAACATATGTTTTTAGAAAGTTCCGTTGGGGGTTGGCGTGCGGAGCACGCAGGGGTCTCCCTTAGTAAATATATATTTTGATACTAGTACTACTGTTTCCATACGTTTGTAGAATTAATTATAACATCAAAGCTAAACACAGTTAAATGTCCATTCATTGTAAACACATTCAATAAACATAAAATGTTGGTTCATCAGTCTAGCCCTAACCTAAAATTATAGTGTGTATGTTTAGTGTATTTTGCCTGCTGTTTAATATAATTTTAATCTTTCAATTGCCATTTATTATTAGTTTGTTTTATAAACAAGTATTCACTGTTTCCATACGTTTAATGATATTATAATAAAGGTGTAGAAGTAATGATAACAACAAATCTAAGATGGTAAACACAGTTAAATGTCCATTCATTGTAAACACATTCAATAAACGTAAAATGTTGGTTCACCGGCCTAGCCTAAAAAAATATGTCTGTATTTTGCCGTTAGTGACAACATACATACAATAATTTTTATATTAGGCCTAGACTGATATATAAGACTGGTGAATTTCGTTCCAGACGGGGTCCCACGACCGCACACATTTTACGTTTATATTTATATATCACAACATAGATACAAATATTATCCTTTAATTGCTTTTTGTTTCATATTGATATATCAAATGGTTTAGATGTTATTAGTATTATAATGAATAAATTGTTAATCAAACATGTTCATATGTTATACGAAGGTGTACAAATGTTTCCGAAGTCAAACGAATTTGATTTTCTTGAATTTCAAGTCTCTGTTACGTTTTCACTCTAAATTTTGCCCGACCTCATACTTCATATCATACACCTATACATTGGGGCGTACATACACACCTACCTGCAGGGGCCACCGGCATTTTTCGTAGTACTTAACTTGGACACCGCAGCACCGACTGGACCCGTAGTCTTCCAGTAGGTTGCCGTTCGCAGTACTTTCGCCATTTTCTTTTATCATATCAGTTTGACTAACAACGCTGTGCAGAAGCTAACGTCTTGCTTCTTGTGTTTCCACATCATGTAGAGAGTTTTCTTTACCAAATGCTTTAATAAGCCGTACACCAGGTAAAATAATTAATTTTATTTAATATGTAGCATAGTCCACGGATATCTGAATATTTCCATAATTTCAATGTTGTTAATATTAGTTACTGTTTGTTGCGTGTAACCTATTGTGTTTTGTAAAAGGCAATTTATAATTTTAATTAACCACACAAATTTTGATATTTTGTAAAGCCTGAACTATACAATATAGCCTGAACAGTGTTTTAACTTATTAGCCTGGAAAATAGACAATTTAACTGAAGTGAGTTCATGTAAAGTTAACTATAAGTTATAAACTATGCTCTAAAGAATTCCTGCACCAACAAGTTCAGCAAGTTAATTAAAACAGCATATTTCTTTTAGATTGCCAGAGCCAAAGTGTAACTTTGTACCAATTAACACTTGATCTTTTAATTACTAGTGAAACTTGTAAATTATAAAGTCATCTTAGATCAAATTGACATGTTAAGACAAATTACAACAGGACTAATTACAGCATGGCTGCTGTAAACATGCTGTAATTTTATTCTAACATAATATTTTACTTTTGGCTATATAAAACAACTAATGCCTATGTTATGTTCTGGTCCTTTAGAGAAATCTGGTTTAAGTTCCTGGTTTAAGTTCCTGAGTTTAACTTCGACTTCTAATGCATATCCACCTATAATTAATGTGAACTTCACCTTCGTTACTACAGCTTACTTCTACGCTGTTTCAAAGAAAAAGTGCGATCATTTAATTAGTAACTTATTATAAAAAAATAAAAAGAAAAAGGCTATTATAATCAGTATGAACTTATAATAAACTAGCAAAACTTAGTTACTTTCAGAAATATAAAAAGGCATTTAAACAATTTTTATTTAATTAAAATAATATGATTCCGTAATATATATGTTATTTATTAAATAATAAGGGCGGTGAGGTACCTATTTTTAAATACTACGGACCCCAAGGGTCAGAAATCTAATTTTGTTTCATTAAATAAAATGACGTCATAATTTCAGTAATACCTTAAGTACAAAATTTTATATTATTTTATTTTGTTTATACTTCTTTTGAAATTGCAGTTTTTTTTTACATATAATGCGCATATATTTTTTTATAAACGTTGGCCAACTTAGAATATACCAAATTATTTTGTAAGTACTATTGTATAAACTAATGTTTAAGACCATGTGTGCCATAAGCAAATTTTCTTTCCTTCTTTGATTAACTAAGTTTAAATTTAAATAATATAATTAAATACAGGGTGGGTTTTTCTTTAATTTTTTTTGTAAGGGAGGGAACTAAATAAAACAATCTGTTAGCATATTTTTGGGGCGTATATCATATTCATCTTTTATTATAATTAAGGGCGTATCAATTTTTTTTAATAAACTAAAAGTTTATTGTTATAATATGTGTACATTAATTGTATTTATCCAATAACCTGTCAAGGAACATTTCAGATATCTCGACTTCGCATTTAAGGTAAATCTTTGTGTCTTGAAAACCTTTACATCTAATAATCTTAATGTATGTGCCATCCATAATTTGGGCTCAGTACGCATTCCACTTTGTTTCTACTTTTGGATGGTAACATCTCTTCAATGAATTAAAATAAATTTAAATGTCTCTTCTTTAAATTTGTATAAACGAACTTATTGATGAAAATAAGTCGTATTTATATTCATTTTATAACCTCGAAGCAAATCTTATAACCTGTTACTGCCCTGCTAAGGAAAAAAGCCTTAACCCAAAAAAAAAAAATTGAGTTAGCCTATGTCTAAACTATGGTTCAGGGTGTGGTTTTACACCTTTTTTGAAGTAAAAATATAGTAACTCCACTCTTTCTATGAGAAAAACGCTAAGGAAATATGCCTTAAGTCCTAACATGAGGAGAATACTAAGAAAGAAAGCCTTGTGTACTACTTTTGAAGGAAAAACACCTCAAGTAGATAACAAATTAGGACATACGATTTTCTTTCTTAGCAAAACTTAATTTTAAGAAAAAGTTAACTAAACCTTAACTCCAAACAAGAAAGAAAGCCTCAACTCCAGTCCTGACCTGTGCTTAAGGTTTTCTTTCTTCTTTCTGTTCAAATATAGTTGGACTTGAGGTTTTATTATCTCTGATTGGTGATATTTTACTGCATACAAATGCTAGATTGATTTATGATTATTTTGTAATAATAACAGATTATTATTTATTATGTAATAAATAACTGTTTTCTTATTATGAAACAAATAACTGTTTTCTTATTATTGTTACGTAGACCTAGGTGTGTTTTACCTTAAATGAATTCCAGTAGCGCTGATCAATTACCTGAATTTAACTACTTTATTAAACCTTTTCATTGAATTTAGATTTAACCCTTTCAGTCCAGGCGTTTTCTCCGAATTTGAAAGGATTTCATAAAAAAACTGTATTTTTGTTGTTTGATAAGATATCATCTTATGGGGGAACACTACTTTCATTCATCCTCAAATTTACATCGATTTTGTATACTACATCATATTTGAAACGGAAAGAACTATTCTATCATATGTGAATCGGAAAGGCCTATTCCTTCATAGTAGATTGATACAAAATATTAACAAAATAATTATGTTAGATTTTTTCCGAACGTCTGAAAAGTCGGACGTCGGGAGCCAAAGGGTTAAAGTAGATATTCCTAAACTGTTATACACAAAAATGTTTTGACATGTGCAACATGTTAATATTCATGCAACTGAAGTGGAGATAAGCTTTTTTCTTTCATTAAAACTAATTATTTTTTAAGAAGAAAGTCCAATTTGTACCATAAATTAAATAACTTTTTCTTCTTTTTAAAATACAAACTATGATATTACTGAATATTTACATATACCTTAACAGAATTTAAAATAATAAAATTTTTTATGAACATAATATGATTCACGTTTTCCTTAATATCTAAATTTCAGTTCTAACGGAGAAGGCTTTCTTCCTTAGGAGGGCAGATTAGTTCTAGAACACATATTTAAAAATAATGTATCGTTACTCAGATGTCATATTATATTGCTACTCACGGACGTACAGACCTACACTAGCTTTTATGGGAGTTGATTACGATGTACGTAAGAAGGAATAAATACAAATTCAAAGCGATCGGTCCTAGTGAACCGACTAATTATCCCGTTCAAAACAACTACTTGCCAGATATTCTTAACATTGCCGTGTTAAAAAATCTTCAATTTTCCCACGATCTTGTCTGCATTGACGATCTCAGTTCAGATCATAATCCCATCATCTTAAGTGTTGGCACATCTCCCTATCAACATCTAAACCCAAAAAGGAGGATTAACGAGTTAACTCGAGGAAGTACACCGAATGCCTTCTCAGGCAAACCCCTAATCTCTCTGCAGACATCAACACCCCAACTGACATCGAAATTCAGGTGACCCATTTCCAAACCATCATAACCGCAGCACTAAACTCCAGTGCTTACACTTCCCCTACAACTGGGACTAAGGCTCCCTCCTCACATCAAAGAGGAGCTGGCTAAGAAAAGAAAACTTCGCCGAAATTGTTAATTTTCGCGAGCTCCCTCTGACAAGAGGCTGTTCAATGCCCAAACCCAACTAGTAAAGTCGCTACTAGCCACCCATACTGAGGATGAATAGGACCTATTCCTATCAACAGTAACTCCAGAAAACGGGTCCCTATGGAAACTAAATCGCCAGCTCCTAGCTACAAAAACTCGCAATCACCCTCTTCATGGACGTAATGGTGTAGTCTACACACCCGCGGACAGAGCTGAACGTTCGCTGATTCACTCCAAGACCAATTCACTCCAAATGCACGTATCTATGATGATGACCACATAGAACATGTGGAAAATTTTCTTGAAAAATATCTAGTTTGTCCCATGGGGCCTCTCCCCGACCCTTTCAGATGCGACCAGGTATCCAATCTCATTAGTAAACTTGCTACACGTAAAGCACCTGTCATAGACAACGTAAGCAACACCCACCGCGCTTCGCAACATCCCATCTACTACGGTAGCACTCGTAACAAATATCTTCAATGGAATCATGCGAACAGGTCACTTCCCTTCATCATGAAAAGGAGCGAAAATAATAACGATTCACAAACCCGGCAAATCGGCTCTTTTCCCTGAAAATCACAGGCCCATCTCTACTTCCAACGATTTCCAAAGTCTTTGAGAGATTAGTTTACTACCTGCTCACCCAGCATCTCAAAGACGTCATTCGTCCATAACAATTTGGCTTTTGATGTGAATATTCCACAACAGTCCAACTTGTAAAAGTTCTCAACGACCTTTCCGATGGCTTCAAGAACAAAAACCAATCTATCGCAGTATTCCTGGACATATCAAAAGCTTTTGATAAAGTATGGCACGAAGGCCTGCTTTACAAACTAGCCCGCAGCCCAGTTCCTCCATGCTATGTACATCTCATAAGCTCATACCTCGACAGCAGATGGTTCCAGGTTGCTGTCGAAGGTACTCTTTCCACTCCTAGACCCATCGAGGCAGGAGTTCCCCAAGGCTCAGTTCTTGGTCCGTTACTGTACCTTCTGTACACTAACGACATTCCAGTCATCCCCAAAGTTTCACTGCGACTCTTTGCTGATGACGCATGTTCTACTACAGGACTCTGAACCTGGAATATGGCTCGTCGGTCATTCAACAATAGTTGGATGCCCTACAGCCGTGACTCAGGATGTGGAGAACTGCAGTGAACACAGACAAAACGCAAGCCATCCAATTTTCGTCACTACGTAGATTTCCTAAAGTCCAATTAACTCTGAATAAATCCCCCATAGCATGGACCCGCAAAGTCAGATACCTTGGAATCACGCTTGACGCTAAATTGTTAAACCTGTCCCATCACGCCAAGCAAACTCTGTCAAGGGCTAAATCTGTCCGTACACGCCAAGAGCCCTCTACCACTTCGTATCAGATTGTCCATGTACAAAACATACATCAGACCGGTACTTACGTACGCAGCTCCAGTTGGTACTCTCTTCTATCTGTTTCTTGGAAGAAAAAGTTGGATTCCTTCCAGAACAAAACTCTCCGTTGGATCACCAACTCTCCATGGTACGTATCAACGTCACCATCTCTCAAGAGCACACAATCCCCACACTCGAGGACTTCATCCTAAAACTAACAAATAGAGTCAAACATAGAGCCGAAGGGTCTCGATACACACACCTCAAACAGATCATCACTGATTCTGCACCTCTGCAGGTCAGAAGAAAACGTCCCTTATTTCTGGTTTACGAACCACCGTAAAATCCAATCTCAATTTTCTAAACTCCATATACTTTCGTAGTCAATCCCAGAGTATTCCATAGATTCATCATCTCGTTCCCACTCAAAATTTTATTCCAAATTTAGTCATTAAAATTTCAATAAAGTCATTTTTAGTTTCAGATAAGCAGCCATTATTATTAAACAGATGCTGTCTTCTACCGAGACTACGGTCTCGCCAATTTGCAAAAACTACTTCCGTCAGAGATTCAAACGACGGTTATATCTGAACAGAATCTTCAACGGCACGTATTCGTCGTTGTTTGGACCGGTTTCGTCCACACTAATCACGTTACAAGGTATACATTATAGGTTAGGTTTCAATCTACTATGTTTACTCAATACGGACAAACTCACGCGATATCGCGTGGTTAATTTTTCCATTAAGTCTATCGACCTGTGCTGATTAAAAAACCAAACAAAATTATTTATTTCTTTTCACATTTACCATGCAATAGCGTTACTCGTCTTATACTTATCAGCTTTCATAGTTAGTCGTCTAATGACGGATTATTAATATTTTACATTTGTTTGTCGGAGATTTTGTCATGAATTGTGATTAAATAAAGTAAAACACGATATTTCTAGAGTATAAATAAATCATTACCAAGTGAAATCCAAAGCTAGACGAGTAAAACTATACAGGAAACAACCTCGAGGCTACCTAACATACAAATAGTTCGATCACACCGCTGACGTTAGTTGAGCCATTCTCCAAAAAAGTTTATTTTTGAAGTGATAACTTCTATTGGCCCGTAACGCACTTTCGCTTGACTATGTTTCTGAAATCTCGCGCCACGCAAACTTTTCGCGTAGACACAAGTCAGAGCGAGGAAAGCGAATATTTAATACATTTACATTTATTACCGTAGCAATCACATTCACACATAAGAATAATAATTAGTTAATATAAAACAGCTGATTTCGCCCATCATCTGTAATTCTTAAGCAAAACCCAGCGTAGATTATACTTTGGGGTTATGTTTACAACTTCAATCATTGTAATTTCTTGTGAAGTAGATTTTTTTATATATTAGTTACTAGGGGAGACCCCTGCGTGCCCCGCACGCCAACCCCCAGTGGAACCTTCTAAAAATATATGTTATGTTTTATTTATAATAATGGTGTAGGATTAATAACAACCTCAAAACTAAGATGGTAAATCATGTTAAATGTTCAAATCAAATTATTTCTTAACAGCAGTTATAATAGTCTAATGGTTAAAAGAACCAGCAAGGCTCAGGTCTACACTTTAAAACCCTAACCTAAAAGCTAGAAATACAAAAATAATTGCTTCAAATTTTGAAATCAGCTGTTAATGAAAATATTGGAGCACACAGCTTTATTGGTTGAAGCCCCGAAAACACAAAAACTTTATTTTGGAAATTCGCTCAACTCACGTCAGCGGATCAGCTGCGCTGTCGAATTATTTTTATTATTAATTACCACTCCTGTTGTATCAAAAACCTAACAATTAAATTTGTATATGCATATTATTTACCACCTTAACCGAAGTTATTACCCATGAATCATACACGTTCATTAAAAATTAATTATGTAATACATGTGTCGATGTAGCAAAAGGGTTGACGTGCGAAGCACGCAGTGGTCTTATTAAAATGTATATTAACAGACTTAGTAGGAACGCAAGCAGCATTTCAATTACAACACAGTAATTAATGATATTGTAGGCTGTATTCGCTATGAGAAACTAATTGTCATGCAAGTTGTATTGTTTACTGATGTTGGAGCCGCGCATTGTTTAAATTTATTGTTCCGCTCAGTAATTAGAAGCTGATTAATGAGTCTGTGTAAAACCAGGAATAGCTTTGTTGCGATTAATCTGTACTCGCTGAGGGAATCAGCTAAAGGTGTTGGAAGTTTATAGCGTGAAACGCTGACTTTGTAAGACATGTGGGAATATGTTTTAGACGTAACATTCTGCATATAGCTGTCGTATCTGTTGTGTTTGTGTCAAAAACAATTCTGCTTGGATTTAGAGAGGTTACTATTGTACGGTTGAATTGTGAAAATGATAAATATGTTGCAGCATGTAATAATATAATGCGAGAAGGAAATATGCAAAATTAAAATTACCTTTTGATCCATACAAATTTATGTTCGGACAGAACCTAGTAAACTTGATACAACTACTCCTTCATGGTGCTATTGTACTTTTTTTTACTAATAAATGTAATTCTATTTAGAGTAAGGTCAACTTTAGAAGAGAAAGTAACTAAGAGTTGTTATCATGATACTTGAGGGCCGAGTGTATAGCGTGGTATCTTCCTTATCAGAAGAGACCTGGTTCGAATCTCGGCTAGAGACTATATCAAAGCCCACTAAAGAATACCGTTGCGAGGCGGCCAATAGGATGGGCGCGCAGCGTTGCCATATCTACTAGCCTCTAACACTCCTGGCATTTACCGCTCGAGGCTTGATCGCACAGTTTAAAGAATTGTAAATGCGTTGAGTCTGCCGCAGTCAGTTAGAAGCGTGGGAAGAACGTGACAACGTCAGACTACGGCGATTGGAGCGTTCAAGGTCTCGGTGTACACAAGCCCGTCCCTCAACGGTATTCTTTAGTGGGCTTTGATATAGTTAAAAAATAGTCAAAATTAAATTTACCTTTTGATCCATACAAATTCATGTTCAGTAAACTTGATACAACTACTTCTTGATGGTGCTATTGTTTTTGTTTTACTAGTAAATGTAATTCTATTTAGAGTAAGGATAACTTAGAAGAGAAAGTAACTAAGAGTTGTTATCATTATTCTTGAGGGCCTAGTGGACAGCGTGGTATCTTATCTTCCTTATTAGAAGAGATCTGGTTCGAATCTCGGCTAGAGACTAGGTAGCTTTTCACATCTGTGATTAGCGAGGAGGACGGAAGGAAAGCAAACTGTTTATAGCTCCAGCATGCAGCTGATTGGCTTAGCGATCCCCCTCTTAGCCCATAAGTCATCACCACCAGCATGCACTAACACACAAGACAACAGATCCACATTAATCACACTATGTTGCTTCCGTCATGTCCGACCTCTGGGATAAATATGGAGTTGCACATCAGGCTGCCTGATAGTACAGATTGATAGATAGATATTGACTTTATTTTTTGGGACGAGGTTAGGACTATTTAGTCCTCTCTTCCACCTAACCCCAAACAGGGCAGATATTCACCTAACCATCAAAGAGTTGTCCGTCCTATCAGCAGGTGCAGAAGTCTCACATGTTATAGTAGTGCCAGTTGGATACTGGAGGGGTCCATCCAACGAATGTGCAGGGAAACTTTACCAAGGCCACTTGAGTGTTTAATTATTAATAATAGTGTTCAGAAATGGCTAGAGGCTTTTGGGGGTTTCTGATGCAACAGGGATGTGCCACCACATGCAATGCAATGCAAAACCAAAAACCTTCTTTGCGTTGATATTAAGAATAAAATACCTAATGTGAAGCGTTCAACCCCCAAAATTGTCTGCAGCTGCACACTCTCCTTCCTATGGAAGAACCAATATAAAGACTCAGACGATGTAAAAACATCATCTACTCTTTGGTTTACTGGAAATCCGCTTAAAATGTTAACACAAATTCAATAACGCAGCTGAACCGCTTACGTAAGTTGAGGGAGTTTCTATAATTCAGTTTATTGGTTTTAGGGTTTCAACCAACTATTTGGGAAATTGGTCTACTCACGAAGGCCCTAAATGACTGTCTGCGTGTACCGTGTACGAAATATATTAGTAGAATTGTTTGTACCTCCAGCTTCTACTCATGCGCTGCTTTGTTCTACTCGTCGCAAGTTTGCACCTCGACTAATAGACTGCTTCGCTTCGCTCGCAGCGTACAAACTCGACTGTTGGATTTGACCCGTTTACTTTCAAGTTACTTTTCGGTCGATTTTGGGTTAACCGAGCGAGCTATAAGGACGAGTAAAAAAATAAATATTCAGAATAATATCATACACTTATTTTGTAAAGATAAACCCTAAAACATTTCATTCTTGTATGGAAAATCTGAAAAAAAATTTCTTCCTGCAAAAAGCTTCCAGTTGGATTTTTTTGTTAACGAACTCGTCTGAGTGACTTAGACAATCAACGTGTGCACCAAATTTGGACCGAATCGGACTTAAAAGGCGGCCGCTAGAGTGCGAACACATACACAGAGTGTTCATAAAGTCCCTTTAACCCCCCCCCCCTCATTATTTTTGTTGCTGAAAATAAGTTAACAGAACTTTGTATATATCTTGTGTTGCACAACAGGACACATTTGTTGACATATCTGAACCTCTACGACTGGGGGGGGGGGGGTTGCAGTATCTAAGTTCTGGAAAATAGCATACGACCCACTTTTTCCTAATATCAACAAATTAATAACCTGCTTTGACGTTACGAAAACAATATCATTTCCCAGTACTTTGATTGTTTATTACTTTGAAACGAAGCATGATACTAAGCTCTAGTTTGCGCCATACTGTTTCTCTTTTAATGAGCTTTTCAATGGTATATTACATGACCTACCTTTATATTTGAAATTGTTTAAATAATTGCGACTATCGGATTCATATTAAGCCATGCCCATTAAATTTAAAAATCCTCTTTCAGATCCTAGTTCTATAGATAAATACACGCAGTGAGTTTCGTCCAAATCGATCTATGTTTCCCTTTTAGGCCTACGTAAATGATTGGCTATGCACAAATAAGCGCTAAAAATCCCGCTTTCCTCCAGTTTACTACTCATAACTCCTGAATGTACATAAAATTTGCAATCAGATTTTTAGGTGTGTTTCACATCTATGAGTATACTTTACATAAAACATTAAATATGAACAATATATTTTACCAACTTTCAGCTCGCCAGCTTCAAGGGCGGTAAATTAATAAATATCGACAATTTTTGGGGTTGGTGTTCTGGTTTTCATCCCTTAAACGCAAATAATCAAAACGCGATGGTTTTAACTTTGCCATGTATCAAATGAGAAATAATTGTGCTGAATTTCAAAACAAGTTATTAAAAGGTGTATTGTTTTAGGGTAGTTAAACTATTCTAACCCATTAAATGTAAATAGTCTATAACTTATGGTTTTTACGGCTGAGTACTTTCGGCACTAATAAGGGCAAGCTGTGATATTTTCAGTGAAATCGGTCCTGTAACTTTCGAGCCTACGGAGGACAAAGAACAAAGAAACATTTTGTGTCTAATATAGATTTATAGTGCGAAGTAAAATTACGGGTATATTATACAGGATGTTTCCTAAATAGGACGCCAAACTTCTGTAGTGGGTTCCTTATTTAAAAATAAATAAAAAAAATTCGAATAAATATGTGCTCTAAACGCTTTGTTTTCCAGATATCAGCAATTTTGTTATTTTTTACAAAATAACTACTCATATCTAGAGGATGTTTGACTGATTGAGTTCAAACTTCGCAAGAAGTTTAACCTAACAGTGGTCTGTCTCAAGAAAAATAAACGATTATATTCAATAATGCGTTTCAAAATGGCGGCTGTTTGAAAATTTCAAACCTAAATTACTTAAAAATGCACACTTTAACACAAAATGTCAAGACACCTTTTTTGTAGCCCTTTTGATTGATTGCCTGTGGGTTGGTCTCAAAAACAAAACAATAGGATGAAGTATAATAGTTATGTGTAATATTTGGTTTGTTCCACCCGGCATCCAACACAGTAAACAAAGCAATATTGTATGTATATTATGTTGTTATTATCTTTAACTTAGCTATTATCCTTCTACGATTGTTTTGACCGTGAGACCATCCGACAGGGGAATCAAAAGGGCTACAAAAAAGGTGTCTTTGATTTTTTTTGTTAAAATGTACGTTTTTTTAGCAATTTAGGTTTGCAATTTTCAAACAGCCGCCATTTTTAAACGCTTCATGTTTATATAATTTTGTTTCTTCTCATTTTTAGCTATAGAATGAGCTTCCGAGAGATTGCCGCATAGTTCTGTATCACCCTGTACATACAATTTTTAATGACAACCCAAAACGTTTTACGGGGACCATGATCGGTGCTCATTTACTACTCCCGGCCTTAGTTCAATCCCGACATAAGGGTCACTGCAATAGCTCATTTTTCCTACGGAAATTCGCCAAAAACGAACAATATGTTCTCTTTTATTTCTAGAAATGTTCTTCAATAATATCTGTTGAAAAATCCCTCCCTTTAATTTTTTCAATTATGCATTTGTTGAACCAGCAGATGCAGTACACATCGGTACAGTATGAAAACAATCTCCTAAATGGTTTACATTTGGTCGTGATACTACCGCCATGTTTCTAAAGTCCTTAGCAGAAATAATTTCCACTACCCAAAACATGACCACCTCGTAAGTAAAAATTCTAAATATTACAGAAATTTGTTCTTCTTACAGCGGTGTTCACACAATTAATAAAAATTTTAACACAAATCACCAAAGTGGCATAAGAACTAATGCAATCGAATGAGAAAGGAAAGAAACGAATATTGAATCATTTTAACAAAGAAGGAGATATATATGTTCATGCCAGTTGTTTTAAGAAGGAAGTAAAAACAGAGCTACATCTTTATAATCTAGTTGTTTTTGAATGGCTGAGAGGAAGTGAATGTCTGCAAGCAAAATACATCCGGCTTAACAAAGAAGGAAAGACCGTGCATCGTTTACTATCTCTCTTTTTCTTTCTGTAGTTGCACATTTAATATTAAATCGCGTTTTAATTAAATATTTTCTTCTTTGAAACAATAAAAGGCAATTTAAAGTGTAACTCTTAAAGCGGCAATTTAAATAAGTATATTTAGTTTAAAACTAATGTATCAACTCCTATAAAAGCTATTGCACGTCCGTGAGTAACAATGTAATATATCAGTTGATTTCATTGATAATTTGTAATAAAACAAAACCTAGCATAGATTATATTTTGGGGTTGTGTTTACAACTTCATTCAATGATATAATACGTTATAAAATTTGTTTTGAGGTTATACTGCATAAACACAACATGTAATTATTAATATATTCATTTATAAAACTTTGGAAACTTTCGTATATCTTCGAATGACATATAAACATATTCAATAAAATTATTAATTTCTTCATTATAATATGATTAAGTTCTAAATCATTTGATATATCAATATGAAATAAAAGTATATTAAAACATAATATTTGTATCTTCATTTTATAATAATGAATAAAAATAAAAAATGCTAATAAATATTCCTACAGTTTAAAAATCATATCTTATTTTTACATTTGACTATTTTATAATATTATTTAAAATAATAATATGTTAATGTGAAATAAAACTCAATTAAAAAATAACATTTTTGTCTTTCTTGATGTATAATAATTTTTTGTTACTAGCACATTTTAACAAACCGAGTTAAATATGACCCTCTGCATAGTAACGTAGGCCCAGATAAAGTCTGTTGTTTTTAAATTTAAATATTTTAAAATGATTTATATCTAATTAATATGCCTGTGCTTACGAGTGGTAATAATGTAATCTACAGCTGAAAGCGACTTCTACTAAGTTTTCCTAATAAACATTTTTGTTATCTAGTTTTGTTACAGATATCAGATTATTGTCCTCGCTTCATACAATATATCATAGACAATAAATAATATATACAAATATACAATATATATATATTAACAGACTTAGTAGGAACGCAAGCAGCATTTCAATTACAACACAGTAATTAATGATATCATTGTAGGCTGTATTCGTTATGAGTAACTAATTGTTATGCAAGTTGTATTGTTTACTGATGTTGGAGCCGCGCATTGTTTAAAGTTATTGTTCCGCTCAGTAATTAGAAGCTGATTAATGAGTCTGTGTAAAACCAGGAATAGAATTGTTACGATTAATCTGTACTCGCTGATGGAATTAGCTAAAGGTGTTTGAAGTTTATAGCGTGAAACGCTGACTTTGTAAGACATGTGGGAATAAGTTTTAGACGTAACATTATGCATATAGCTGCCGTATCTGTTGTGTTTGTGCTTAAAACAATCCTGCTTGGACTTATCCTAAGAGGTTATTATTGTACGGTTGAATTGTGAAAATGATAAATATGTATGCAGCTTGTACAAGGCCGTACCCAGAGATAAATTTCGGCGGGGAGGGGGTGGGTTCTAAAGTAAATAATGCAATGTATTACATTTTGCCAAATTTTATTACACATTACAATATAAACTATATATATGCTGTTTGCGTCACGGAAGAATATCTAAATGTCATTGACAATACAAAATGTAATCTTCAGTTTTTCTTCATGGCAAACTCACTTATTACGTCTTAAGTTGCAATGTTAATTTCAATAGTACGTAATTAAATAGTACGTATTGCCAATTTTATATTGTACCAGATGTCCATATCTGGTGTTTTTTATTCCTGAGATTCAGGAAGAAACTTATTATTACTGAATACTGATTACCGGATGTAAATTGGAAGCGTTCAGAATCAAAACAATCGGATGAACGATAATAGTTGAATTATGTGTGTAATACTAGGTTTGTTCCAGCCGGCATCCTATACCAACACAGTAATCACAAAAATATTGTATGTACATTATTCTGTTATTACCTTTAACTTAGCTATTATCCATCTCTGATTCTTTTGACCGTGAGACCATCCGATAGGGGAATCAAAAGGGCTACAAAATAGGTGTCTTTGATTTTGTCTGTTAAAATGTACGCTTTTTGAGTAAAATTTAGAAATTTTCAAACAGCCGCCATTTTTATACTCATCATGTTCATACAATTTCGTTTCTTCTTATTTTGATCTATAGAATGAGTTTCCGAGAGGATGCCGCATAGTTCTGTATCACCCTGTACATACAATTTTTAATGACACCCCAAAACGTGTTATGGGGACCATGATCGGTGCTCATTTACTACTCCCGAACTTAGGTCTCACCATAAGGGTCACTGCAATAGCTCATCTTTCCTTCGGTAATTCGCTAAAAACGAACACATATGTTCTCTTTTATTTCTAGAAATGTTCATCAATAATATCTGTTGAAAAATCCCTCCCTTTTATTTTTTCCATTATGCATTTATTGAACCAGCAGATACAGTACGCATCGGTACAGTATGAAAACAATCTCCTAAATGGTTTACTATTTGGTCGTGATACTATCGCCTTGTTTCTAAAGTCCTTAGCTTAAGTACTTTCCACTACCCAAAACATGAACACTTCGTAAGTAAACATTCTTAATATTAAAGAAATATGTTCTTCTTAAAGCGGTGTTCACACAATTAATACAAATTTTAACACAAATCACTAAAGTGGCATAAGAACTAATTCAATCGAATGAGAAATAAAAGAAACTAATATTTAATCACTTTAAGAAAGAAGGAAATGTATGTTCATGCCAGTTGTTTTAAGAAGGAAGTAAAAATAGAGCTACATCTTTATAATCTAGTTGTTTCTGATTGATAGAGCGGAAGTGAATGTCTGCAAGCAAAATACATCCGGCTTAACAAAGAAGGAAAGACCGTGCGTCGTTTACTATCTTTCTCTTTTTCTTTCTGTAGTTGCACATTTAATATTAAATCGCGTTTTAATTAAATATTTTCTTCTTTGAAACAATAAAAGGCAATTTAAAGTGTAACTCTTAAAGCGGCTATTTAAATAACTCTACTGAATTTAAAACTAATGTATCAACTCCTATAAAAGCTATTGTACGGCCGAGAGTAACAATATAATATAACAGTTGATTTCACTGATCATTTGTAATACTCAAACAAAACCTACACTCGATTCCACGTTCACCGAGCAGTACAGGTCTTACGGGAAAATAGACATGCTACTACCATTACAGGGAACATCTCGTTGGTTGTCATGCAGGTTGCGTCAACTGACCGTGCGTTGCAAGGGAGTTGATGTTTTTTGATGTCACTGAGGGAGCTCTGTACTGCACGTTGAACGGGGAATCTAGTGTAGCATAGATTATATGTTGTGGTTATGTTTCCAACTTCATTCAATGATATAATACTTTATATAATTTGTTTTGAAGTTGTAAAATGAATACTGCATAAGTACAACATATAGTTGTTATCAATATATTAATTTATAAAAATTTTAAGAATAGATACACATTTATAAAACATCGGAAACTTTCGTACATCTTCGTATAACATATAAACGTACTCAATAAAATTATTAATTTCTTCATTATAATATGAATAACTTCTAAATCATTATATATATCAATATAGAATAAAAGTCAATTAAAACATAATATTTGTACCTTTATTTTGTTATATAATAATGAATATAAATAAAAAAATTAGTAAATAGGCCTACAGTTTTATAAAATCATATCTAAATTTTACATTTGACTATTTTATAATAATTAAAATAATAATATGTCAATGTAAAATAAAACTCAATTAGTTAAAAAATAATATTTTTGTCTTTCTTGATGTATAATACAACACATTTTAACAAATAGGTCTACAGTTGTTAATAATCCTTATAAAATTTTACATTTACCGAGTTAAAAATCACCCTCCGCATAGTTAGGTTTGCCTAGATGAAGTCTGTTGTTTTAAAATATATATTTTTAACTTTCTCACTATACTATAGTATAGAGAAAGTATGGTGATCACAAGTATGTTGAAATTGTTGTGGAAATATCCGTTTTGGGACCCCCTCAGTAAAAAAGGTGTTTTTTTTTCACAAAATGTCTGTCTGTATGTGTTTATGTATACAATGCTAGAGAGAAAACTATTCCTTCGATTTCAAACAAATTTGCTCCAAACATGTCAATTAGGCCTGTATAGATGCGCGAAGAAAGTTTTTGAAAGCTTTTGAATACAACACCCTTTTTGGCCAAATAACCCCCAAAAAATCAGTTTTTATTTTTTTATAAAAAAACTACTCTAACGATTTTGATAAAATTTGACTCATTTGTAGCCCTAATGTACTCACCTATATGCAAAAAACCACATCTTTCAAAACATTATCGTTAGCTAATAATAATAGTAACAGATTTATAGGGGTTTGTTAGCCAGAAAAGGGGTTGTTTTTCAAAACTTTTCGTGCATCCTATTCAGGCCTAGTTGACATGTTTTGTACAAATTTGTTTGAAATCGATCGAATAGTTTTCTCTTCAATAATAATAAAAATATTTATTAGTTACTCTCCTAGTTTAATGTACTATCCCCTCTCCTACTTTAATACAATTATGAAGTCACAGTTGGGGTTACATACAGGGGTTTTGCGTGCAATGCACTGTGCGTCGGCCGCTTCTCATAGTGTTCAGTGTCAAGCTCACATGAGCGTCATTAGCAGTGAACGTGTTAATAATTTAAATATGTTTGAGAGCAAGAATATGCCAGTTTCTGGTACCGTTTATTCTGATTTATGAACACATTAATCTGCCTGTGACTTTTCACTGGGACTTAAGAGTGTTAATAATGTAATCTGCGTACAGCTGTACCCGCCTTCTGCTATGTCCTGCTAATAAACATTTTTAGTAATCTATTTTTGTTACAGACATCAGATTATTGACCTCCATGCAATATATCGACCTGTTTACAGGAATTGAGTTCTAGTTACAGGGGAAGGGGGTGGGTTGTCACGTTAAAAAGTTTGAATCGTGTAGAAGGGGAAATCTTTTTGATCAAGTACCATCGCTGAGGTTGTTTGGTCATTTTGTTTCTACAGATTATGAGTTTGATCAAAATAAATTGTTTAGTGAATTTTAATAGGAAAGATGAGCTATTGCAGTAACTATTATGGTGAGGCCTAATGTCGGGAGTGGTAACGGGCACGGATCATGGTCCCTCAAACACATTTTTGCGTAATCATTAAAAATTTTATATGTTCGCATTCTAACGGCTGCATTTTACTTCCGATTTGGTCCAAATTTGGTACACAAGTTGGTTTTTTCTAAGTCGATGGGACGAGTTTTTTAACCTAAAAATCAAACAACCGAGAGCACTATTTACCTGGAAATACATTTTTGTGGATATATTTCGCACTAGAATAAAACTTTTTGGTGTTTTAAAAATAAATATAGGAGATTAATCTGTCTGTTCGTGGTCCAAAATTTTTTTTTTTTTTTTTTTTGTAACGTCCTGCTGTTTTCACTTTAACCTTTTCAGTGGCATGCCCGTATATATATGTTTGTGCTACTATAAACGTCTCACGAATACAAACCATACAGACTCACTTAATAAGAACCGAGCAAACTGGTTTTAACCGCTCCTAGATGGTGCTGATGAACTATCTTTTCCTTTACACGTAATATTTAAACCGATAGTAAAGTAACTAATTGTTACTTTGTCAATTTTCTTTAATCAAGCCATAGCCTAGTGGATAACGTTGCGTCTTCCTGATCAGAAGATGCCGGGTTCGAATCTAGGCTAGGGAGACCAGATATCTAATCATATCTGTGGTTTGAGGGTAGGAGGGCGGAAGTAAAGCAAACGGTGGTTGGCTCGCTTCCAAGCTGACGGGATATGACTAGATATCTGGTCTCCGGCTGGGGCTGTTTTGCATAATTTTACTAAAGTATATATATATTTACAAAAAAAAAAACCCATTTGATTTCTTGATTTATAGGACCAATAAATAATCATTTTGGTAATGTGACCCTATGTTGTTCAAAACCCGCCACTGAAAAGGTTAAGGCTAATGAAGCCGGGACCCACAGTTTTACGTGGAATCCGAACCACAGCCAATGATGTCTGTTAAGAAACCATTTAGAAAATTATTCGGGGTCAATGGGAATTGAACCCGGAACTTTTCCATTGATGGTTGCCATGACGATTGATAAAGCTTTCACGCCATAACAACCACGGCCATCGTGGCTTGGTCCATTTTTTTATTTATTTTTTTTTTATTATTTACATTCTACATAAATGACCTCTACCAGGATTCCTACCTTACGAAACTTAGATTATATAAAAAGTATAGACACTATGTTGGAAAACCTACTCTCCGGTTCACTCAGAGAAACAACGACTCGTTAATATTGTCCCACTCCAAGCCGTACTGCCTCGAAATTAATTAGACCAAAGCGAGTGATACCTGTGACGTATCTTTCGGTCCTAGATAAGGAATAGAGGCCGAAAGATACTATCAAATTTACTTTCGTGGTTACCTTTAGAAAGAATCGTCTACCAAGGATAATTCAGCGATACTGGGAATCGTTCCATGGGTCAAAAGTGATTGTTGACTCAATATTTGGAAGGTAGGATATCGGTTTAGTTTAGGTGGAGGTGGCCAAAGCCACACATTGCACAACCATCACAGCCAGAATAGGTTATAAGGAAAGGCAAAATCGCAAAGCCATTAGATTATTTCAAATGATATCATTCAATTTTAAAAAGCATCCATTATTTATAAAAATATATACTATAGGAATTGAACAAGAAAAGATGTTAAGGGTCTGCTCCGGTAAACGAGAAAGCAACAGGAAACGCACTTCCGGTATCACTGTTCCCTATCTAAACAGTGCAATTTCTTGCAGCTGAACGCTTTGACATTGCCTCATTTCAAACCATTTTATAAGTCTATCTTTTGTAATTGAGTGTTGAAAAAAAAACTGAATATTCTTTATGAATTTTCTGATCCTTCTTGCAAATTATTTTTTATTGAGTTAGGAAAAAAATTCAAACTTTGTACTTACTAAATGTCAGTTACTTGACAAATGAAAGAAATTGTGCGTATTGTGACTGTGCTTAAAATGAGTCCTTGCAAACAATTTTATGATAAAAAGTAAACGAAATAAATGGTTTGAAATTTAACATTGCTCTTATGGGATAAAAATCCATTTTATTTTTACTGGAGCAGACCCTTAATAATTAGAATCGAAGTGACGGCGATTTCGATAAGTCGAATTCTGGTTGGTTGCAATTAATTAGTATCGAACTATTCATTATATCGATGCTTCAACATCTGAATTCTGGCTGACCTCTTGGACTTCACCCAAGTAATTTTTTTATCAGTGCGGCTTCCTAAGTCGCATGCCATACTAATAGCATTGTGCGCATGCCTGACTTGCGCACTTGGATATTTCGTTGTTGTTTCAGGCACAACCAACTAAAACGAATTGAAAATAACATAATGTAATTCTCGCGCTTTAAAAATCAGTTACATACTTGGAGTCGACAATAGATAAAACTGACATAAAATACAATGTTTTAAGATTCAACAACCTTATCTTCCTCCTACCTTATAAAGTTATTGTTTAGGCCAGGCAGGAAACATGCTGAAGAGCTTATCTCACTAGGAATTGAAAACATGAGATGTGTGGTTAACCACTATAAGCCACTGTCGCCTCAGGACCTCAGGAAACACCTACACAGAATTGGGATAGCCGAGGAGAGTATATTATGTAGGAAATACGTACCGGTTGAAGAATCAGCGGAACACATCCTACTGCAATGCAAGGCTTTAGGTAGAGCCGGAACTTTTACTCTATGCCCCCCAGGGCAGGAAAGGGAAACGAATCGGTAGTATCTGTGCCCGAGGAAGACGGGCATTACTAGGTGGGTTGAATAGGAATTTTAGGGTGGCAAAAGATCTATTTGTTCGACACAGGCGGGGTTCCTTTGATCCTTGCAACCCATGAAAAATAGTACGTTTCATTACTAGTACCGAAAGTGGCCGTTTTCCTTGCACTGACGAAAGTTCACCTTGGAAATAATTCAGTCATGCACGGGGAAAGACACTTTCGGGACGAGTTATGAACGATACTTTTCATCACACTGCAATGATGATGCGATAAAACAATCCACCAGAAGTATAAAATTGAAAGTTTAAACTTATTACAAAACAAGCTAGCTAATAAGGTTATAAATATAAGTAATAACAACAACTGTACCGTGAATGTTAACTTCAACTTTTAAACTGTAAATGAAAAACGTTCTAAGAATTCCTAGTTTTCTTCATTTACTTTACCTAATTATTGTAGGTTTGTTTTCGCGTTACTATGGGGACGGTTTAAACAGCGTGTTTAAAACTTTGAAAATAAAGAACAAACACTAGCGCTAACAGCGGCAAAACTTGGAAGCTACTTTTCCGTGCTCTAGACGGGAAATTTCCCGTGCACTAGGGAAGGTATCGGAAAACAGCTGCTTTCGGCGATGTTTATGTGCATTGAAAGTGACTATTTTCTATACAGTGTGATGAAAAAAACTTATAAAATTAGGTCAAACTTTATAAAACAATGACAATGCTTCGGTATATTAACACCAAACATAGTTCATTGCTAAAATTGAGACCCAATAAACTACTGTCCCTTACATTTAAAGGTTGTAAAGTTTGTATTCCATTCGGGAATCCGCCAAGGTTTTTAGACATTCTTCTCAAAGGTATTACTGATATTAATTTTCAAAGCTTATTTTCGGGGACTGCATGGCTTGCTGAAGAAATCTGCTGAGGTTTTCATTCTTAGTGAAACTTTTTTGTAAAGGCCTACATACGCACTCTTTACGCTTAATCAAAACACTACCCGTACGAAAGAAGTTGTCAACAACACTCATCATTTCGTTATGACTTGGCGGATGTTTGTCTTACTTCCCTTCTGCTCGCTTTGCTCACCAACTCCAGCGCGGACCCATAGCGAAGAAAATGCAAAAAGATTAACATATACTCTGATATTTTCACTGAAATGCGCGAAATAGATCGAAATAGACACAAGCAACCCCAACAATTCGAATGGCGGCTTGGGTTTTAATTTCACCATTAAATTTAAGTAATCAATAATCATATTTCAAACAAATTTTTATGTTACCATCTAATGGAAACAAGATCATATATAACACTAGATGTTGACTTATAATACATTAAGTATTTTGTTTGCATTTAATATTTTTTTTTAAACTGTTAGTTGTGAAGAATAATTACGTGATTATAATTTGCCAAGTTGGTTGAAAATAAACGCGTTTCGGTTCATTATGGGCCTAATCTAAAATTATGTTATGTACTTGATCCAAATCAGCTGTAGTACTTATAATATGCATCAACAGATGTTTGAATTGAATTATGATACAGTAAGCAGTTTTAGTTGATTTCTCTTTGTGTTTGCTTCTAGTTTGTTAATCTAACCTAAAAAAGCTGTTGGTTGCAAGGAATTATAAATTGATTCTAAATTTGCTAAGTTGGTTGCTATGGTAATGAAAGTAGACAAATATGTGGTGCTTTTCATCCAAACAGCTGCTTTACCTGATATAGAGCTGGGAGTGAATTGCCAAACTGTCACTATGTTTACGCTTAAAAATGAACATTTTGCAAAATTTAGTGTGCGTCTACGACCTCATACGGATATACCATTAAATTTTCGTATTTTTGTGTCGTAAGTAGTTTTTGCTCCACGTTTATTCAATGATGGTCAGTCGTTCAGTTGGGACCAAGCAGTTTAAGACTCGTAACCGACCCCGGATGTGATCGTGGCGAAGCCAATGTAAACAGATTATTGTATACTCTGGAAATCACGACCGAGCGTTGACCTATTCATTGCTAATGTAAGACAGAGATCAAATTAGACACGCACCATCCCCAATAATTCGATTTACGGAATGCGTTAATATTTAAATAATCAATATTTCTAACAAATTTTGATACTACCATCCAAAGGAAACAACATAATATAGTAATAATAGTTTAATGTAGTTCAACTTTAATTTTACACACTATCCCATCATCCCTAAAAGCTAGGTTATGTTTGTTTTATTACTCGTCCCCATAGCAACAGTAAACATATATTTACTAACATTTCCATGTATAACGGTATTTAAAGCACCCATGCAGGTTGTCACGAATGGGGCCGCGTTTTTATATTTAATAGGTTTCCCGTTCTTATTATACTCGCAATAAACAGCTGACTTTAATGCACTATCAACCTTTCAGAGATAATACAGAGGTATATAACATTAAAGTTTTATAGCCTCGTCTGTGTGTTTAGCATGATGGTCTGTTAAAAAGTGCTTTATCGTTTTCTTGCATCAACTAAGACGCGTTTCAATTTATATTTAAATTTTACAAATATACATTTTGCTTTAATATATTTTGTAGATTTACATTACGTGGTAGTACATAGGTAATAAGAAATGCTCAGAATATCCTGGGCATATTCTGGTATATTCCTGGCTCCGAGCACTTTCTCAGCTCATGTTTGTACTGTCTGGAAACATATTTTAAAAATTTGGCTAAAAGTAAAATCCTTTTTTATTGGGTCAGGATTTGATGACCCCAATACATGGCAAAGAGGCCTTTACATTTGGGCGCTTTCCTGACGAAAAGAGCCACAAGCGTGTAAGAGCGTGGGAAAGAGTCTACCTGTAAAGGTCGCGGCTGGAGTGGTCGATTGCGTACGCGATTGCATTCGCGTAATCCCGGCCCTAGAGTTTTCTAGAAGTCTAAAGTTGGTACGAGCATTCCCACACGCCTTTAGGAACTGAATCCGTGTTTTACGTTTAATTTTATTTCGTTTATATCTCAATTAGAATGGAAGTTCGTCTCTGGTCGAAATAATTAATTTCAGAACTCATCAATTTATATGAATCTTTCCCCTGCTGTGGAACAAAATTCCTGTAAGGAGTGTAAGAACAAAAATCTTCGGGACGGCGCGTTTAAAACTATTATTGATTTTTTCTAAGCCCGTGGATTATTAGAATCAAAGAGGGATTTCGTGGCGAATCAAAATTCAAAGCTTTCGTGGCTCCTTCCGAAAAGAATTTAAAAAAGTTCAAGACAGTGTAAGTCTGTTTCACAAAAACCCTCTTTTTTCTTTTTTTTTAGTCAGTCCATTTATAGTTGCCATTGTTCCAATAATTGCCAGGGTGACGTTACGTCTTCTTTGTAGTTCCATAACAAAAATGGACGAACAAATAACACAACTGGTTTGTTCCATCCACACAAAACTGTACGTCTGACACCACTCCACACTCCGGGGATTGCGTGCAGGATTCCTCTTTACACTTGCGTTCTTTCCATACGCGCCATCAAGTGGAAACGCTTTCGTCTGGGAATGAGCGTTGTCGCGGTTTTTGGCTTCCACCTTTTTTTTTTTTTTTTTTTAAGAGGAGGAATGCTCTTACGCAGACCTCTCAGCCAGGCTGAGAGGTACTGTGGGACTCGATCCGCTGCCGCGCGGACCCATTACTCACTAAATCATCCTCCTCTCCCCAAACTGCTCACAGGGGAGGAGTAACAGCGTCTAGGGAATATCCCTAATGCCTGTAAAAGTCAATCTGAAACATAACAAAATCGTCATTAATGGTATGGCGGTGGCGGCTTGAAGATGTCTCTACTCGAGACCAGCCATCAACGGAATCAAAGATCCATGCCTAAAACATCACTGGCATACTGGGGGTCCCGGACCTCCGATGAAGGCACAATCCCGAGAACGAGTGAAGAAGTCGGGATGGAACCGAAGAAGAAACGTGAGAAAATCATTCCCCGAGACCGGGCCGGCAGCAGAACAGCTTGACCCGTACCTAAACATCATTGGCAGAGGGATCCCGGAGCTACAATGAAGGCCTGACTCTAATTCCGAAGTAAAGAGCTGACTGGAACAGATAATACATTGAATTAGTGCTTGAAGAAATCGTTACCCGCAGCCCGACCGACAGTCGGACTACGGGAGACAGGAAGAAAGAGTCAGCCGGCGTTGTGTAGTGATTGTCCGTCGAAGAAGTGTGGATTGTATGGATGACTTCGCTGCCCGCAGTAACCTACATCAGGTACCAGGAGAACTCTCCAAGGAAGGCGTCCGCCAGCGACGATGAGTGTGCGTCCGTTAGTCGTGTTCGATGTGAAGCGCTCCCCGTGATAAAACCATCCGCGGAACTTCAAGGCCCGTCCTAAACTTCACTGGATGTCTCTCGAGAAGAACAGAAGAAGGCACTACCCCGGGTCCTGCTGTGTTGTATATTCGTCCGTGTCCTGATGTGAAGTCTGTGACTGAGTTTTGGCTTCCAAATCTTTCCCACACAATTAATAGCACATTTTTACTATCCTTCACGCTCCAACCGTGTGCGAAAGAATGTAAGTGTAAAGCCTGGTGACAGTGTTGGAATTATTGAAAATTGTCATGGTCTTGTGTTGTTTATTATTTTAAATTTTATGTGTTAATTGTTTCTATTTTAGTATTTAATTTAAAATAACATGGCCATTATTTGCAATCTTTGCTATACGGTAATATGCCAACAATGGGATATTTATTCATATTTATAAATTGTGTTTATTTTTTTTTTAATATTAAAAAATGTAAATGGCGTCCATTTTGAAGCGGACGAAGATAATGCCTTAAATATCTAAAATGTAGATTAAATTCATTTAGCAGTTTTATTAATATAAATTTTACGATTTATTTTTGTTTTTTTGCCTTATATCGGCATATTCATGCCCCATTACTTGTGTTTGTGTTTTTGTGTTAATGTTTGTGGAGTGTTCGTGTATAATTTATAGTTTTTTGACGCGCGTTAAACAAATGCAAATCATTTTAAAAATTTGTTTACAAACGGTTTGAAAATGCCTGAAAAAATAGGCGAAACGTACGTCACCGTATGGAAAGTGATCGAAACAGGACTGCGAGCAGTACAAGGAATTAAGGTATTTATATAAATTGTACATACAGAAACACGGTAAACGAAAACAAGTACACACATGGTTGTAGACGTTTCACGTTTCATTTGACCCAAGGAACAATATCATGAATAGTTCATATAGTTTGAAAACACCCTGTAGTTTCAAATTTAAACGTACAACTACTCCGAACGAATGTAATTTTAACAAATATATTCCAAATTATGTCGCCTCGTCCACATCATACTGAACTTCGTTCCGAGATCAAATCTGAAATATATGTAAATTGATGCCATTTTATCCAGAACTATTTTTCCCAGTACGAGCACAAGAACCCAGCATCGTAATATCCACATTTGGCAGTCGACTTGAAATCACATTTCAGTAAACCTCAGATCCCGTTCTAAACACAGATATCTGTTGTGCTAATCAAACACTGCATGCAATCATAGGAAGGTATTTGCCAATATTAATCATGGAACAGAGCTTAGATTGGCTTGTAGGAATTTTGTGTGCAAACCTTATACAGTTGAACTTGGTTTTAACGGCCTCAGCTAATACATCCAGTCGGACATAGAGTAATTTTGTTTTGGTCCTCTCAAATCGTTGTCTTATACATTATTGTAAACCCCTGTAGGTTTTAGCGTCAATAAATATTTTAACCACTCGGTTTGTGACGTCATAAATCTACAAAATATCAATGTCAAACTTTGAGTTCAGTTTTCTCAGAACTTAAAAAAAAAATTAGAATTCCTCTTTCCTATGATGTCAGGTCGAATATTTTCTCCCTCTTCAAAGTCAGACCACAAAATAAACCAACTACGTATTTTTTAGACTACGAAATAAACAAACTACGTAAAATGAAATCTGCGGCAGGTTCCATGAAAATCGGTAGAGGGAGGGGGGTTCATCTACAATCAACACTGCTAACTCTCCCACCCCTCCTAAGGAATAATTCACACGCTATGCTGTGTCAGTTGTGTGTAACTAAACCCATGACCTTGCTGGGAAAGTATTCGACAGTACAAAATAGCGGAATAAACCACTTAAGGGTCGGCTCTAGTAAAACAGAAAGCAACCTGCGTCTCCCTATAGAGGCGGTAGGTTACGCGGACATTGCTCATCCTAAATCCGTTTAAAACCCGCAATTATTCAAAAAAAGTTTTTTTTTAATACCAATCTCTTGGGGACAAAATTCTTCATGCGAATGGCTTGGTAGTTTTTCGCTATAATTAATAGTTACAACATAAAAAAACATACAAAATCAATGTTTTAAATTATTAATAAATATTAAACAAAATTTTTTTCTTAGTTTTGAAAAAAACATTTGCATGCATATTGACCATAGCTTTAAAATGACATATCGTTTATAATTTTCCGATAAAAAATAAAGGAAAAATTTGGATTTTAATTTAACATCGGTGTTAAGGAGTATCAGCCAACATGGCCGACAGCTAGTGCCGACCCTTAATCGAAAAGCCTTGCGAGACATTTACGTAATTGTGATCAGACAGTTGCCCCTACCCCCAAAATGTTTTATGTTTTAATAGGCCTACGTACTGTAACTTTAGTGTTTAAAAAAATTACAGTAATGCTATATGTAGTTTGTTAATACTGTACACAGAACATGTATTTAAATTTTTAACGTAATTTTTACCCAATAAAACTTTACACATTTAAAAATGTTACCTAATTTATAATTTTGTAGGTGACCTCAGCTCCAATTAACTCGAACTATCAAGACCCTACTATACATTAAAAGAAAAGTATAGTGTTTTCTTTTCAATAAACGTCATGTTGCCAATAATAGTAATACTGTATATTATAGTTGTGTGTGCTTCCACTCGACGCTACAAAAATACGATTTCACTCGGACGTAGCGTCATTCAGTCCCTTCGTTGGCGCTATAACCAAGTTTAACTGTTTATTAATTCGTTTAAATATAATCTGGCAATGTAGGTAAGCCAAAGGTTAAAATTAGAGAAGCAGTGGAATTGTTCGTTGTGCATTATGCGAGTGACTGGCAAGCTAATTCGATTTTTATTTCCTACAAATTAATGGGGTTCAAGTGTCTATAAGTAATGACACCTTTTAAATAATTCAAGGATCTGTGGGTTTCTACAGGTACATTAACTGTGTCGTAGAAAGAGGTCATCTTTAACACCTCTTAACTTTGTTTATCGCTGTTGGTTTCTACTAAAATTGTGCTATTTCCTAATGGAAAGAACTGGGAACGCTGTTCAAGTAATCGCCTTGATAGTAACAAAGGGTGATACCTTTGATAAATCAGAATCTTTTTTGGCACAAGAAAAAACTAAACATTTTGAAGCTGGCAACTCAAATGGTTGTTGAGTAACCCTGTCCTTTGTCTTCTTGGTTTATAGAATCTTCAGATGAATCTGAATGATGTCTCTTTGATATAACATTAGATTGGCAAAAAAAAACCAAAAAATCAATTATTTTGTTTAAATAAAAAACGGCTCTAACGATTTTGATAAAATTTGGCTTATTTGTAGCCTTTAATGTACCCTACCATATGCAAAAAACCGCATCTTTCTAAAAATTCTCGTTTAGCTAACAATAATAATAATAACTGATCTTGGGGGGTTTTTTGACCATAAAAAGGGTTGTTTTTCTAAAACTTTTTTCGTGCATCTATACAGAAATAATTGACATGTTTGGTGCAAATTTGTTCGAAATCGATCGAATAGTTTTCTCTCTAGATAATAATAATCATATTTATTAGTTAATCTCCTACTTTAATAAATCACCTCTCCTACCCCACCTACAATTATGAAGTCACAGTGAATCTGTTTAATAATTTAAATATGTTTGTGAGAAAGTATGTGCCAGTTCCTGGTACGGTTTATTTATTTCATATTGATAGATCAAATGATTTAGAAGTTCAAATGATATAGTGAAGAAATTAATAATTGCATATGTTTATTTGTTATACGAAGATGTACGAATGTTTCCGAAGTTAAACGAATAGGTATCTCTTCTTTAAATTTGCATAAACGAATATATTGATGATACAAGTTGAACTTATATTCAGTTTATAACCTCAAAGCAAATATTATAACGTATTATAGCATTCATTAGTACTATAACTCATATTTAAAAAAATCAACTTCGTAAGAAATTATAATGATTGAAGTTGTAAACATAACTCCAAAGTATAATCCATACTGGGTTTGTTTAAGTGTTACAGATGATGTTTGAAATCAGCTGTTATATTATATGTTACTCACTTAAGTACGTATGTACACTCGCTTTTATAGGAGTTGATTCATATCAACGGGTAGCCTACTCCCAGCAAGCACTCGATAATGGCTGGATAGTCGAAACGGCCGTAGTGCTGTAAAATACATAAACTATAAGGTGACAAATTATCCCAACATTCGTGAAAGTAAGGTTATGTTGGTTTTTTTATTACTCGTCACCATAGCAACCAGTACACGTATGTTTACTAATATTTCCACATATAGCTGAATTTAATGTAGCCATGCAGGTAAACTCGAATAAGGTCGCGTTTTTTATATTTAATAGGTTTGCCGTTCTTATTATCCTCGCAGTAAACAGCTGACTTTAATGCCCTATAAACCTTTTAGAGATAATACAGAAGTATAACATTAAAGTTTTATAGCCACGTCTGGTTGTTTACCATGATGGTATGTAAGGTCTAAGCGAGTTTTATCGTTTTCTTTCATCGACTTAGACGCGTTTCTATTTACATTTAAATTTTATAAATATACATTTTGCTTAGTTGTTTTTGTAAATTAACAGTACGTGTGAAGAATTTGCGTAGGTCATGAAATAATAAAAATGCTCAGAACATCCTGGGCATATTCTGGAACATTCCTGGCTCAAGCGGTATATTATGTACTAAGCAGTTTCTCAGCTCAGGTTTGTACTGCCGGGAAACATATTTTACGAATTTGGCTACAAGTAAAATCCATTTGTAACGAGTCAGAACTTGATGATTCCAATTAATGGCATTGATAGCGTTCAAACTATGGCAAATTATCATTATTTTGTACTGTTTATTAGTGAATTTCCATAGAAAATATAAGCTATTGCAGTGATATTTAAGACGAGACCTAAGGTCGTGGGTATTAAAGGAGCACCGATCATAGTCCCCAGAAAATGTTTTGGGGTATCATTAGATATTATATTAAAAAATATATGTGTGTTCACACTATAATGGTCACATTTTAATCCCGATTTGGTCCAAATTTGGTACACACGTTGGGTATCTTAAGTCGTTTGGAGGAGTTCGTTAGCTAAAAAATCCCAAAACCGGAAGCACATTTTTAGACCAAAAGTAAAAACATTTTATATTTTTCGTACTAGAATTAAACTTTTTTAGAGTTTTTTTTACGAAAATTTACGTATGATATTATTCTGCACATTTCGTTTTTTATATGACCTTAAAACATATATTATAGCTCTAGCTTGGTTCCCCTAAAATCGATGAAAAAATACCAAAAAAGTACCCACTCAATGTGGATGATTTTACCATGGTGAGATCATCTTTTCCGAGGCCGACGGCCGAATTCGTACGCAGTACAATACTTAATACTTTAAAACTTTATTTAGTTTATGAGTTTTTAATCGCCTAAATCTAAAATCCTTTAAAATTTTGCGTTTTCCGATAAAATGATATGTCTCCTTGAACTGATTTAAATTACACAGAGGGCAATTATAATTTTGTTCCCTGACTCAAGGTTTATAATTTAAGGGTCTGCTGTAGTGGCGGCCATCTTGGATTTGTATCCCATAAGAGCAATGTTAAATTTCAAACCATTTATTTCGTAAATTTTTTACCATAAACTTGTTTGTAAGGTCTCATTTTAAACACAATTACAATACGCATCCGCTTTGCATTTTAGATTAAAAAAAATGCTTTTCTTTTGTAAGTACAAAGTTTGAATTTTTTTCCTAAAACAATAAAAAATTTATAATGAAATGTAATTTGCAAGCCGGATCCGAAATTGTATAAAGAATATTCCGGTTTTTTTCAGCACTCAATTACAAAAGATGGATTTATAAAATGGTTTTAAATGAGGCATTGTCAAAGCGCTCAGCTGCAAGAAACTGCACTGTTTAGATACGGTTATAGAGAGAAGCGCTTGCTTTTCCGGTTGCTTTCTCGTTTACTGGAGCACACCCTTAAGTGAAGAAATGTCCTATGCACTTGAACACCCATCTAATTAGTTTTGGGGTCTATGACAGCTAACGTAAAGTGCTGTAGAGGTATGCCCATCTTTAGCTGGTATTTCTGTAGCAGCAATTTGGTGTGCAGCATGGGTGAGATCTGAGTTTTGAGGCGTTGGGATACAGGTTACTAGTTGTTCCAGTAATTAGCATCCATTCTTTTGGCCCTTTCCCAGAATTCCAGGTTGTACTTTTCTCTACGAACGTCTTGGGGCTCAACACCGATTTGTAACTGCATTTGGCCCTCCCGAGACGATTCTAAGGGCGTTGTTTTTAACTAAGTCGTATTGGTCTGGGTACCTCGCTACTGGCCGGACATATGTCTATACTCGCGGCCACGAAATTAGGCGGGTGATAGAAATTGCGGTGTTGCTGGATATGTAACTAGCCTAGCGACGGAAGGTCGAGATTCGCCTACTCCACGCACGAATTGGCAACACTAACCGTGCAGTGTTGCCTTTCTGCCTGGCTACTCGGTAGGGATAAGCAATGAAATTGTTTTCCTATAAAAGTGTTATCGACTGGCACAGACTGTTATTAGTTATTGTAAATGCTATTAACTGACTTCGTTTTTTAACTATCAAGTTGCTTATAACTTTACAGTTATTGTAACGTCTTAATTACCGGTAACGTTTCAAATTTATGTATATTTTTGACAAAATGATTTGTATGTTTAAAAAGAAAACAACACTTTTTTAACTGTATGAGAATAATAATTTACAATATGTTCACAAAATTAGTACCAAATAAATTTAAAATTATGTTAGATATTTAATGAATACGGCCAAAATGAATAAAGGCTTAAAAATACTTTGTTACGAAACTACAATTTTTAATTACTTTTTTATTATTATAATGTAGCCTACATTTCTTATTCACACACAGTACGAGTTAGTTCGCTTCAGGAATTAACTAAAAAGTCTAAAAATCGTTGTTGGAATGTTATTAAGATAAGAAAAAAATAACTGGAATTATGGCTTAAACGAAAAAAATAATGGTATTATCATCATATACTATGTAAAGGAAATGTTGTCTATAAACATTTAAATTATTTCCTTTTTTACTCTTGAATATAAAATAGCAACTTACAACATTAAATAAGGGTTACGAGCTACGGTTCTCGCCGAGCGCCCGCGTGTCTTTGTTTCTGTTTCATACAGTTATACATTTTACAACTAAACTAAGAATCTCATAAAAAACGTTTCGAACAAAAAATTTTATTCGTACGATTTTCTACAACTTTACCACAGACGAAATCATCCTGACCAAAAAGACAAAAAAATCCTCGCTTGGTGAAAAATTCAATACATGGCGGTTTTGAATTAAATTACAATTTAGGTTTTTTATTTTTGCTAATTATTTGCTGCCGTTATAAAAATAAAAAAGTCATACCATTGGAATCAGTAGCATTTTCTGAAGGCAGTGGTATAATTTTATTTCACTATGCTCTGTAGACAGATTCACAAGCTCGAGAGAAAGCACACTACCTTGCGCTTCAAAAATCTTTACTTAACGGGTGTGTTTGTATAAATAACTACAGCACGAAGTGGCAACACCGGCATTTCTATCACCCGCCTAATTTCGTGGCCGCGAGTATAGTAAGCTGTAGCCAAGACGTCCTGTGTGGAGTCCCTTTTCACTTCTGTGAGTCTTCTGATGAGGTTATGTTTATTTTTAGGAGGTCATAAAAAATTTACATTTACTACGTTTAAAAATTTGCTAATTTTCTCATCTTATTGTTAGTAAATATTGTCACTGAACAAAACCGCAACGTTTAAAAACAAATACACTTATGCAGGGTTCATAATAATTACTTCATAAAGGTTGAATTTGTTGTTTACTGTTCAGGGAAATAAGTGAAAACTTTGATGAGGTGACTAATTGTTTAAAGCAGGTAGGAGATTTCGGTAATAATCAGTTCTTAGTTGTAAATACAAAATGACTATAATACTCACCACAACGTTTTTTTTTTTTTTTTTTTTTTTAGGCGGAAAAAATGCGTTTCGTGCAGACCTCAATCCAAATTAGAGGTACTGTGGGGCTCAACCAGAACGGTATCTGGCAATACCCACTAAAACGACCGCCCTCACCCCAAGTAAGGAAGTCACTCTGACTCCGAACCCAGTCACAAGAGTTTTTCTTGCCTGACCTCTCCTGAGACAGCAATACAACACTTCCTGTAACCGCGTAACGGACAGAGACACTCCGCATGCATCACTGGGGTGAGCGTCAGCAGCATCTAAAACTCACTTAAATATAAAGAAGGCAAACGGTTAGTATCAATAATGAATGGAGTCGCAGCCTGAAGAAACCTATGGCGGGTCGTCCAGGATAGCGGCAGGCCGGGGCCTACCATCTTTCGGGATGTCGAGTCTCCCGCAGATCTCAGCTATATAAGGATAGCCTGAGTTGCGTGCATCCTGAAACAGTTCAGTGGCACATCTTATAGCAAACATTTCTAGGGTAGGGATACCAGCTGACCCTAGAATGGTAGAGTTCCTCACGTAACATGGCTGATGCGTGAGTCTGCGAAGAGCAGTAGTCTGAAGTGTCTCCAATTTTTTCCTGCTGGATTTGCTGGCGAGCGCCCACCAAGCGGTAGACGCGTACATCAGCACTGAGCGAACTATTAACAGAAAAATTGTTAATTTAGCTTTTACTGGCAGAGGGCTATGCCTCGCCAACAAGGGTGAGAGGAAACCCTGGATTTTCTTTCCTTCGGAGACCTTGTTCTGTACGTGTCGCCTGAAGTTGAGTCGACTGTCCAGCGTTATGCCGAGGTACTTTACGGTAGGCTTCCAAGGGATAGCCACCCCGTCAAGCTCCACTGCGGGAAGGATTCTGCGTTTCATTTTACGCCTTTTCCTGAAACAGATGGAATCCGATTTATCCGCATTTATCTTAATGCGCCATTTCTGCAGCCACGGGGACAACGCGTCCATTTGTTTCTGCATGGTCTTAGTTGCGTATGCTGGATTCATGCTACTACAGTGTAGTAACGCATCATCAGCGTACAGCGAGAGTGTCACACCTGGAATGATAGGAAAGTCGTTAGTATAAACCAGATACAGTACTGGTCCCAGGACACTGCCTTGGAGAACACCAGCAAGTATCGGCCGCAGAGTGGAGAGTTCGCCGTCTACGAAGGTCTTGAAGGATCTGCCTGAGAGGTAGGAGCGGATCAAGTGTACAGCAGCCACCGGTACAAGAGACTCGCTCAACTTGTAGAGGAGGCCTTCGTGCCATACCTTATCAAAAGCCTTGCTGACATCTAGCAATACTGCGACAGAAAACAAGAACTTATTGTGGTTATCAACGTTTTCAAGGCATTTACGTTTATAAAGTGTAAACTTCTATAAGCGCACGTCGTCTAAAATTGACGGCGATGAATCGGATTTTACCGTCACGCGTTAACCTCTACTATATACGAAGGGCTGAGAAACCAAGGGGTATAAGTGAAGTGAAGTTAGTTTTGAGAAAAATCAGTTTAAAGTCAAACAATTATAATCAAATCCAGGTAAAACCATGATCACTAAAACTAGTATATATTTAATTGCTAGGTTCTAGACTAACATAATAACAAAGATTAATTTGATTTTCATCCTTATTCTGTGTTATCAGCCAATATTTGATAAAAGTTGTCACTTGTACCCCTGGGCTGTTAACACATTCACTGCTAAGGACGCACATGTGAACTTGACACTGAAGACTATGAGAAGTGGCAGACGCACGGTGCATTGCAAGCCAACCACCATATTGGGAGTATTTTCAATACACAATGATTTGCATGCTCCGCACGCTAACCCCCGTATTGGGAGTATTTTCAATACACAGTGCATTGCGTGCTTGGCACGCCAATTTTAACTCTACGTGAGTTCGCTTTAAAGTATTAGTGATTATTACGTAGAAAGGTTAAAAAATAAAGTAATTTCTACTCTTTTATGCGATAAATATAAAAAATAAAAGGCCAGCTCCTAGCAAAGCAAATACGAAATTTGCGTAGCAGTGAACGTGTTAACAGGAATTAGCAGTTATGTAATAAAACATAGGTTACAAGTAAATTACCTAAAGTAAAGCGACTTGCATCGCATTATGTATCCATTGGCTTGTAAGCTAAAGAGAAGTTTAAGCTTCAAATTAATACATATGTTGTATATACAAATATTTGTATTTGTATATTTATTTGTATTTGTATTGTATTAGTTTGTATTTGTAAATTAATATTTGTATATACAAATATTAATACAAATAAATATATGAGCTGAATAGTTCTTTCAAACTAATGAGATCAAACTAGACAAGATTTCCCCCCTATAGGTATATTTTGTATTTTTTTAACAAAGTCAAATGAAGAAAATGATCAATTTAATTTTTTTAGGAAATTTGGAATGTTAGTACTTCAAATTTGTGCGAGTAACTGTTTCCCTCAAACTAAAGGACAGTTAATACCAAAAGTTCTCCCATTTAAATAGCATGGCGTAAGTTTTTTATAAATACTGTGATATTTTTGTTTTTTATGTATTTAGGTAAATCTGCAATGTAAAACTCTTTTAAAATGACAATTTGTACAAATTGGTTGAGATATACCGACGAAATGGGACGTCAAAGAAATTGCTAAGTGAATTAATATAATAAGATTTGAATATAATTCCTGGAATACATCTCTGTAAGCTAGAAGGGAATCTTCCATGATTAATATTGGCATTCTCCTATGATTGTGTTCTGTGTTTGATTAGCACAACAAATATCTGTGTTAACGGGATCAGAGGTTTACTGAAATGTGAGTTCAAGTCGAAAATGTCAAACCTAAATTACTCAAACACTGTACATTTTAACAAAAAATGTCAAGACACTTTTTTGTAGCCCTTTCGATTCCCTATGGGAAGGTGTAACTGTCAATACAATCGGATGAAGGATAGTATCTAAGAGATAATTACAGCAAATGTACATACAATATTGTAGTATTTACTGTGTTGGTATAGGATATTTTAATGACACCCCAAAACGTGTCGTGTGGACTTTGATCAATGCTCATTGACCAAACTCCAACCTTAAATATCACAATAAGAGTCACGTAAGAAGAGCTTTTAATAATTCGTTAATAACGGTGATAGAGGAAATAAGTTTCACAAAAAAATACCGAATATAAAATTTTTAAATTAATCAAATATATTTAATTAAATCTATTTATTTGGTCAAACGGAAGGCCGAGGAAGAGAAAAGGAAATATAAATATATCAGACGTTATTATGATCATAATAAAATGCCAAGAATACATCTCTGTAAGCTAGAAGGGGATTTTCCATGATTAATATTGGCAAATACCTTCCTATGATTGCATCCTGTGTTTGATTAGCACAACAAATATCTGTATTTAGAACGGGATCAGAGGTTTACTGAAATGTGATTTCAAGTCGACTGCCAAATGTGGATATTACAAGGCTGGGTTCTTGTGCACGAAAAATAGTTCTGGATAGAATGACATAAATTTACATATTTTTCACATTTGATCTAAGAACGAAATTCAATATGACGTGGACGGTGAGACAAATTTTTGAATATATATGCTAAAATTATATTCGTACATTTAAATTTGAATCTAGAGGGTGTTTCCAAACTCTGTCCTCAAACTTCTGTATTTTGTTCCTTGTGTTAAAAGAAACGTAAAACGTCATATTTGGTTTCGTTTGCCGTGTATCTGTCTGTATGTAATTTTTATTTAAACATTTATATAAAGGAAACTGCTAAATTAATTAAAACTAAATTTTGGTTGAATGTTACCCTTGCTAGGAAAGGTCCTAGGATGACAAAAATGTTTAAGCCATTATTTTATTTAAAGCTTTTTAAATATAAAATACAATGTTCTGATTCGTTGTATCCTGATCAAAGTTTACATAAAAAATATGTTTAAAAAATGTTAACTCAATATCTTAATGATATTACGTAAAAAAAGGCACATGAACGGAAACGACAAGTTTTCGGACATAGGTTCACTGGAACGTTTACCAAGTTTATTTAAGGGACAAATCTACAAAGCTGTTCCCAGGAGTTACGGAACACCCTATATATTCTGTTTTTTAAATTACATAATTTACAAAATTTTAAATTTGTTTGTTTAATGCTTGCCACCATTGTGATATAAAGAAAATTATGGACCACTTTCGAAAGTTTATCAACCCTCGTTATCAAGTGAAAACACCCAAACTGTCCTATACAAAATGTAAGAGATATAAATATGAGATAGAAATAAAAGCAGTTATTCACAACCATTAAATTTTTGTAAGCCATCTTGGATCCACCATCTTGGCATGAACTTCATGTTTTTAAATGGGAAGGTGGTCATGT
>JAGFPH010003925.1:50102-62836 GCA_018207615.1 Philaenus spumarius | reverse complement strand
ACAGTTTTCTGTTATTTTATGACATACACAAAGAAGACAATACAAATTTTTGAAGTGAAAACTTTTTTAGGCACACCGAGAACTTTTTGGATGAGGTAAAATATACAAACTCGCGAAACGCACTTAAATTTGCGTTTTTGATTTTGTAGATTGTTTCTTCTTCTTACGTACAAGAAGTTTAATGTAACAGCAGATCGTAACAGATAAAGAAATTGATGAAATAAAATAGGCAGTGGTAAATCCAAAGGTATTCGTAGTCGTTTCTTAAGGTAGCCTTAAAGCTCCCTCATGTAAGAAAACCGTAAGGTCGAATCATACCTTAAAGATTCCTTACAAATAGTTTTCAATTCATAGTCGTTTATTTAAGTTGGCCTTAGATGAGGTTACATAAGGAGACCTAAATTGTAGAAGACACCTGTACCAATTTTACAAAAGTAAATACCTCTAGAACGAATATTCCATTAACTATAAATGAAGCTATCCTTGTGTAATTTAACTTGTTGAAGCATTTAAAACGCATTTATTTTGTTTATTTATGAACTTAAACCAAAATCGTTCATAACATTCATGGTTTCTTACTTTAATATTGTTGGCACTTATGTCCAACAGTTGGCACAAGTTAGCAACTACAAAATCAGCTCCTAAATTAACTGGCGAATTTATACAAACTGTTTAAAGCCCACAAACTGAATTTATGTAAGCCTGAAATGGTCTCACTCCCTCTCAACTAAACAAACTAACGATTAGATCAATTATAAAATTGGTACAATTTTAGTTTATGCATAGCTCAGTATTTACTTTTAGCTATTGCAATATTTAGTTAAGCAATGACATCGATAAATTAATAAAATAACATTTATTGATTTTAAATGATTGCCACTCAAACTGAATAGTTTTGTAGTACAGTGTACGTTTTGAGGTTATGTGCATCCTGATCGCTATCATTATTTTCATTAATCAGATGTCATTATTAACTGTATGATTAAAATAAAATATGTATTTTCACATTTATTTGAACCGTTAGGCCTATCCAAAACAAAGTCAATCTATTAAATTGTTTTATCAATAAATTTTTAGTTTTCCTAAAAATTTCTCATGGCATAAAAACACAATGCTATCAATATTGTATGAATAAGGGATATTGGTAATCATCTTTTTTTTATTATAATTTATCTGGTAGGCCTACCAATAGGGCAACACCGTTTTTTACTACATCCTTTGAAAATCGATATCTCATTTCAAATTGCCGTTTTAAGTATTTTTCGAATGGATTATCATAATCCCGAATATACCGTTTAGGGGTCCTTCCATAATCACATGCAAAATCAATAAATTCAAAAAATCTTCATAATTAGCGATTTCGTGTGTCATTAGAATCACTTATAAACTCGCTAAATTTCACCAAAGGTACGTTGGTAGCTACCTTGAAAAAATTACGAATTCGAAGGTACCTTTAGGCCTGCTTAATACAAAGGAGCGACTCTGCATTGAAAACGAACCTAAGGTAGCCTTTAAGTAGCTTTAAAGGAGGTTTTGAGGCTGAGTTAAAATCTATACTTAAGGTTTGACTCTGCATTCAAAAATCATATCATGAACTCTTCATTTCCTTAAGGCTACCTTAAGAAACTACTGTGAAAAACAGCCTTAAACTGAAGGTAAGGAGCAAAAGAAGCATGAAGACAAGAATTAAAGAACATTTTTCTTATATAAAGTTCAACAGGCCAGATAAATCTGCTAAGGCTATACTTTGTTTAGAAGCGAACCATCATTTTAAAATAGAAAACTCTGTATTATTGAAAAATGTAACTAAACTTAACACAATAGATGCTTGAGAAAATTGTTTATATTAACAAACATAGTAAAATAATTGTAAATAATGAATTAGGACTCATACAAAATTCTATATGCATATAAAAATAGTATATTGTTTGAGATTATTATTAGGTTAGTAACTTTTTTAGTTATATAGTTAATGTTAGGCTAGTTATAATAACGCGATGCAATTGTTAACGCCCCACTAATGTAACGTAGTTATAAGCCACCCTCATTCTTAATTCTTAACGCCCCTTTGAATTCTGTGTAAATACGGGACATGTACTGTTGGGTTAGTTATAGTATGACTATTTTAGCTCGTGCGTCACTGAAGATGGCGACTTTGTCGTTGAAACGCGTTTGATTTAATACACGTATTAGTTGTGAGATTTTGTGTTCAATGTTTATTCTCTCAAACTGAAGGCATGGGTTTAGTAATGTCACACTACCGATGAAATAAACATTGTACGTCCTCGTTTTGTAAGTTGTGTTAAAATAGTTTACTTTGTGTTACCTCTGAAATGAACATTGAGCTTCCTAATTTTGTGTAAGTTATGTTAGGTCGGTGTATTTGGTGATCATTCTAAAATGGTCATAATATTTTCTCATTTTGTTTAATGTATAAATTTGCTAACTTGTTTGATATGATTATGAATGTATTATTAGAGATACGTATGTTCGTTCAGTATAGTCATAACCTAAAATTAAGATTTTTTTATTATTATATGACTACAGACAAGAATAATTAGGTTATTTTATGGATTTTCATTTTAAATGCGACAAAATAAAATTAATGATCAAATTTCAGATTAAACCAATATAAACAACGATTTATATTTATGAGAGTTTTCACTTCTGTCGGCAGTCCTAAGTCTGTTTTCTTCTTATGCTTTTTTGCTTCATATTAATTTGTCCCTTAAAAAGTTGTTGTTTTTTTGTTTGTTTTGCAGAAGTCATACACACAAAGCAAAGGTTTTATTTTATTCATATGTTTAACCCTTTGAGGACCAAGAAGTGTTGCAATTTGAAAAAAACTATATATTTCTTTATTTTTGTGATTAACTAAGGTTGTTTAGTTAAAAACTATTTCTTTTAGTAAATATATATATATGCATATATAAATACCTTAATAAAATTATGCAAAACAGCCTCAGCCAGAGACAAGATATCTAGTCATATCCCACGAGCCAACACCACCGTTTGCTTTACTTCCGCCCTCCTACCGTCAAACCACAGATATGATTAGATATCTAGCCTAGATTCGAACCCATGGAAATGTTGACGACCTCACGAAGGGAATTATTTTTATTTGTTTCTGTGATCTGAAGATGGGTACTTAGGTTACCCGAAACCGCGGTAGTCACAAAGTGGTTTTAGGATTGAAAAAAGCAGGTACCTATTTAATTTTTTGATAAAATTTTTCAATCCGTGGGCTAACATGTTGAAAAAAACAGTTGTGTTATTTGTTCGTTCATTTTTGTTATGGAACTACAAAGAAGACGTAACGTCACCCTGGCAATTGTTGGAACAATGGCAACTAAAAATGGACTGACTAAAAAAAGAAAAAAGAGGGTTTATATGAAACAGATTTACGCTGTCTTGAACTTTTTACATTCTTTTCGGAAGGGAGCCACGAAGGCTTTGAATTTTTATTCGCCACGAAATCTCTATTTGATTTTGGAAATCCACGGGTTTTTTTCAAAAATCAACAATAGTTTTAACCCTACAGTAGTGTCATCGGTCTGAGAGTCCAATTCACTTTTTGTTAGCGTGTCACTCATTGTTCGCTAGAGAGGGAGGGCTGAGTAATTCAGTACCTTCCTAATTCTTGTCAGTCTGCCTGATGCTGTCTGCTCGTGATTTTCAGATTATGTTATCTATGATAAACTAAACAACTCCTAGACCGAAGACAACACACACAAATTTTAAGAACCTTTGAAAAGTGTCCATGTGAAACAATTTTATACATGTTTTTTATTTTATTATTTGGGTTACAGATTTGACTTTTGTCTTCATAACTACTTTTTTTTGCCAAATTTACTCTTTTTCCAAATAAAAAAATTAAATAGTAGCATTAGTTTTGAAATTTGTAAAGTAAAAATGTTTGAATTTTAAATCATAATTGTCAATGTATCTCCGTCATAATATAGCCTATCTGAAAATGTAGGAGACGAACCATATATACGAGATATGTCATTTCATTAAAGTTTTTTGATATTTACAGAATTATTTTTTAGAAACATGTAAATCTGTCTCACAGACCTATGACACCAATGGTGTTGCAAAAAGCATGACACTACTCTATGGTTAAAGGCGCTGTCCTGAAGATTTTTGTTCTTATACTCCTTACAGGAATTTTGTTCCAAAACAGGGGAAAGATTCATATAAATTGTTTAGTTCTGTAATTAATTCTTTCAACCAGAGACGAACTTCCATTTTAATTGAGATATAAACGAAATAAAATTAAACGTAAAACACGGAATCAGTCCATAAAGGGCATGCTCGTGTGGGCATGCTCGTACCAACTTTAGACTTCTAGAAAACCCTAAGGCCAGGATTACGCGAATGCAAGCGCGTAAGCAATCGACCACTCCAGTCGCGACCTTTACAGGTATACTCTTTCCCAAGCTCTTACACGCTTGTGGCTCTTTTCGTCAGGAAAGCGCCCAAATGTAAAGGCCTCTTTGCCATGTATTGGGGTCATCAAATCCTGACCCAATAAAAAAGGATTTTACTTTTAGCCAAATTTGTAAAATATGTTTCCAAATCTACAAAATATATTAAAGCAAAATGTATATTTGTAAAATTTAAATATAAATTGAAACGCGTCTTAGTTGATGCAAGAAAACGATAAAGCACTTTTTAACAGGCCATCATGCTAAACACACAGACGAGGCTATACAACTTTAATGTTATTTACCTCTGTATTATCTCTGAAAGGTTGATAGTGCATTAAAGTCAGCTGTTTGTTGCGAGGATAATAAGAACGGGAAACCTATTAAATATAAAAACGCGGCCCCATTCGTGACTACCTGCATGGGTGCTTTAAATACCGTTATACATGGAAATGTTAGTAAATATATGTTTACTGTTGCGTAAAATTAAAGTTGAACTATATTAACCCTTTGAGGACCAAGAAGTGATAAACTTTGAAAAACTATATTATATTTCTTTATTTTTGTGATTAACTAAGGTTAACTAAGGAAAAAAATATTTTTTTTACTGGTTTTTTTAGTAATTATATATATATATATAAATACCTTAGTAAAATTACGCAAAACAGCCCCACCCGGAGACCAGATATCTAGTCATATCCCGTCAGCTTGGAAGCGAGCCAACCACCGTTTGCTTTACTTCCGCCCTCCTACCCTCAAACCACAGATATGATTAGATATCTTGTCTCCCTAGCCTAGATTCGAACTCGGCATCTTCTGATCAGAAATAAGCAACGTTATCCACTAAGCTATAGCTTGATTAAAGAAAACTGACAAATTAACAAAACTTCAGTTACTTTACTGTCGGTATAAATGTTACGTGTAAAGTAAAAGATAGTTTATCATTCCATCTAGGAGTGGTTATAGGAAGTTTGCTTGGTTGCTCTTAAGCAAACTTTGAACCTGTATAATTTGTATTTGTGAGAGGTTTATAATAATAACTTAGACCAGTTCTTACTAAGTTAAGTAATTAATTTAAATCAATATGCTACCCTATTAATAAAAAATACTGACAAATCTACCATTTTAATAAAAAAATACTGACAAATGAAAGACTAGAACATTTTTTAAAAGATAAGCTATTGCATCTATGAATTCTAGTTTGTGCTGCAACCTATTAGAAATATTTGTAACTACCACAATTTTTATATGTAATGTTCAGGGACTTGTAAGTCCCTTCAGGCATTTACAAGTTAGATTCCACTTTATTTGAAAAGAATATAAAATAATAACTAGAGAGTCCCGTTGGGCAGGAAAGGGTTAATGAAAACGTTTTAGTTTCACCAATACTTGATAGATAGAGACACAGCAGCACAACTTACAATGGACAACCGTTATTTCTTCTTCCTCCTCCTTGGCGGGTTTATTAAGATGCAGAAGGTTCTGGTTGATGACGACATGCTCTGTAATATCATTATGCATGACGCCATTCTTCAGCCTCTCTAGTTCAGCACTCTTCTCCGTTGTCTGCCAGTACACGTCGTAAATGCTAGCTGTACAGCGAGCTTTGAGTCGACTGTGCGAGGTGAAGTGGTGCGGCTTCAGGGGTAACTCCAGAGCTCCTGTAGACGTCTCTAGTTCTCCTGAAGGCTCCTGTACAACTCTGTAGAGCTTCACGTGCCTCGGGTCCACCTGGAAACACATAAACGATCTATTCGGTGATACTGATTCGATCACGAAGCCGAACCGCTGACGTGAGTTGACCTGATTTCCAAAATTAAGTTTAGGTGTTTTAGGGTGTCAGATATTTTCTAAATAGGTCTACTGTACGAAATTTGCATAAAGGAAATACATTAGTAAACATTTTTTATACATCAGCCTCCAGCCCCGTCTTACCGGCTGATTCATTCCGTTCATAGCGGCAACACTCGCTTTGCCAGTTTGTTCCTCGGATTAAGAACTGCTTCGCTTCGCTCACAGCGGACAAGTTGTTTAGGGTACTTTTATGGTATTTTACATTTTGATTAATTTTCATATGCATACGGCGGCAGTGTGGCGAAAAAAAGGTTGTCGGGAAAATATTGCATGATCGCGCCGCGGGGTAGCGCTAGGGAGAAATAACTCAAGGCATTGGTGCTACACACCGCTTTCGTCGTTTACCCCATAGATCGCGCCACTATCGTCGAATTTCAATGCATTGGATTGGAGTTCTATTAGGTTATCCAAATACAATGCTAAAAGTTTTAAAATAATTGTAAAAAAGCTTGGGGTGCGTTTTAATATATTTGTATAATAACTCTACTTTTATAAACATATAAACAATTAAATATTTGTAACATTTGATGAGAAGCACTCCACGCTTTTTTACAATTATTTTAAAATTTCTAGTCGGTTTGCTATTAAACCGTTTTTTTGAAGTTTTTTAAACTATAATTTATTTTTGTTATTACGTTCATAACAATGCTGGTGTTTTTTTTAAACAGCAGAAAGATTTTTTGAAGAAACCAAAGGAGACCCCAAACGACAGTGGAAAACTATTAAGCATTTAATTGGTGAGGAAACTGTGAGCAACGAAAACATTGCGTTGAAAGATAGTAACGGTCAGATGGTTTATGACCTAGTAGAGATTGCAAACATTTTCAATTCCTATTTCTGCAGTGTAACTGCAGATCTTAGAAAAGATATTACGATACAAAGAGCTTGTATTCCAAATTTCGCAGCAAATTATGATAACTTGTTTAAACTTAATGCAAGTAGTCGTTCTCTGTTTTTTTATCCAACTACAAAAAAAGAAATTAAAGAAATAATTAACTCTTTACAGAACAGAAAAGCACCTGGTTTTGATAATATTACACCGGTAATTATTAAACAGATTTCGGATAATATTGTGGAAGTACTCGTGTATTTGTTTAATTTCAGTCTGAGTGCGGGAGAATTTCCGTGTGCTTTAAAAAAATCAATTGTTAAACCCCTTTATAAAAAAAATGATAAAAGGGATCCTAGTAATTATAGACCTATTGCGTTGCTGTCGATATTTTCGAAAATCCTAGAGAAGGTTGTTAAGCGAAGATTAGTTAGTTTTTTGGACAAAAATAAATTTTTCAGTGTTAAACAATTTGGATTTAGGGAGAAATTGAATACAAATAATGCACTACTCCAATTTATGAGTAAGGTTTATAATGGTGTAAATGAAGGTAAATGTAGTTCTGGTATTTTTGTAGATGTAATGAAGGCTTTTGACACGGTGGATCACGACATTCTTTTATCTCGTTTATATGACGCTGGGGTTAGAGGTGTAGCATTGCAATGGTTTTGCTCTTACCTAAATGGTAGAATACAACAAACTAAAATAAACGATAGTTACAGCGATATAGGGCATGCTCAATATGGTATCCCACAGGGGTCTGTGCTCTCTGGCCCTTTGTTTTTAATATATGTGAATAGCCTATGCAATGGAAAGTTCATGTGTGAACTTGTAGCTTTCGCTGATGATTCCGCTTTGTTTTATAAAGCTGATTCCGAAGAACAATTAAAAGTAAAAATGCAGAATGACATATCCGCTTTGCGCTGGTGGTTCACGCAAAATTATATGATCATGAGCCCGAAGACAAAATATATAATTTTCAGTATTGCCAGAAGTTCCTTCTTTGCTGAGCCCTTAAAGTATCACAGTATAAATTGTAACTCAACTAAATGCACGTGTCTTTCTATAGAACAGGTTGATAATATCAAATATTTAGGATTGTTTGTTGACGCAAGGTTGACATGGAAAACACATATAAGTTACTTAAAGAATAAATTGATAAAGTACATTCGCGTTTTTTATATGTTAAAATATCTATGCAATAGGAATATTTTAAAGACTCTTTACTATGCTCTGGTGAGCTCAAAGTTAGAGTACGGTCTATCAGTTTGGGGAGGAGCATATTATACTACAGTAAAACCCATTATAACTTTACAAAAGTATTTCGTACGGATTGTTTCAAACAAGCAGAAAAATGAGCACACATCACCCCTTTTTCAAACTTTGAATATTTTACCATTGAGGAGTTTATATATTTATAAGGTTTTGGAAATTTTCTTTGACAGGAGTGGGAACAATAATAGTAGCTTGACATCAAGGAGTAAAGAATTAAGAAATAAATTTAATGTCAATGTACCGAAACCAAACCTTTCAGTATTTATGAAATTCTATACATATTTAGCACCAAAGTTTTTTAATTATTTACCGGAAAATATTAAAATATGTGGAAATAAATTTAGATTTATAACATTATTGAGGAATCATTTAACTGAAGATAAAAACATTGATTTCTTTTTTAATGTTGGTTATTGAGAGTGTAAAAGGAATGAATGAGTGATATTGAGCGTGTATGAATGAATGACATGTTAGTAATGTAAGTTAATATGTAGTTTTTGTTTAGAATGGTATTTTTGTTAAGTTTTATTGTAAAAATGTATTGCATTGCTTATGCAATGTAATCAAATGTAGAAGCTGATTTTTGAGTTAGTTATTCTAGACTCTGCTTAATTGTGATTGTTATTGTGATTGGTCCGGCTGCATTCTCTCTGCGATTTCTCGCTTAAATAGTAATTAAATTATAAATATTTTTTTGTTTTTCTTCATTTTTTATTCTTAGTTCTTTTGTGTTATATTTTTGTTGTTTTGTTGCCCCTTACAGGTGTTATATACCTCGGGGATTTATTGCTTCTCATTTGAAACTAATTAGAACCTATTATATTGAAAAGTAAAGTATGTATACTTATTTTTGTTTGATGGAATATGTAGTGTGTTTAGTTTATATATTTTTTATACTGTTGATTTTGTAAAGAAGCGATGAATAAAACTTACTTACTATTTTGACTACAATGAAGCCACTTACAGGTTAAAACTGAAGCAAACAACAATAGTTACATGAAAACAATGTAGGCCTATAATAAAAGCAACATAGAAGCAAAATAACAGTTACAAAATTTTTAACTTCCCGCTAAGAAAATTGAAAATTTTCTAAAGTCGGGAAGTTATTTGTTTCACCCCGTTTTTCGAAAATCGAGTATTCATCAGATCTCGACGTTTTGAGGTCCTAGGAATCTTCCCTGACCACTCCCGAGAGGGTGTCACCCTGTCTGTATGTATGTGTGTGTGTATGTAAGTATGTGACCCGCTTATAACTTTTGAACGGCTTAACCGACTGGATCCTACCAAAGAGTTCCATCAAACTTAGATTTCCTGAAAATTTCAACTAATTCGGACCGGTAGGTTCTGAGAAATTTCGAAAAAACTAAGAAATAAAAAAATTTCAAATCAGGTGTTTTTGGAATAACTTTTAAACGGCTTTACCGATCAATTCCAAAATCTAATCAGCTTTTAACCTTGAAAAGTGACGTCGATCGCTACCAGTCCGGTCAAAATCGGTTAATTCGTTCGTGAGATATCGTGAACGAAAGAAAATAAAAAAAAGTGTTTTTTCTCAATTTCTCCGAAATTTTTGATCAGAAAAATTTTTGTTGTCGATTCTTTCAATGGACTCGAAAAACTGCATCGATTGCCGCAAATCGCATAAAAATCGGTTGATTCATTCGCGAGATATCGTGAACGAAAGAAAATGAAAAAAAGTGTTTTTCCTCAATTTCTCCGAAACTTTTCATCTGAAAAATTTTTGTTGTTGATTCTTTCAATGGACTTAAAAAACTGCATCGATTGCAGCAAATCGCATAAAAATCGGTTAATTCATTCAAAAGTTATGGCAGTTCAAAATTTCCAAAAATAGTGTTTATCAAACTTTCATCATACTTTTGTAATTAAACTTAGCGGGAAGTTACAGGGATGGCCTTTAGGGTCAATCGTTTCCAAATTTTTTTTAAAGAAGTATATAAAAACCTGCTTGTATTCAACTGTAATGTTGTGTAAAAATGTCAAAGACGTCGGTGAAGAGCTTTCGGAGATTTGAGCTTTGGAACAAACGAACATTTGCATTTTTATTTATACAAGGTGTTTGAAAAGTCTGGGTACGGCTTAATATCTCAAAATGTACGAATCTTATGAAATAGAAAGAAAAGCAGTTATTCACAACCATAAAAGGACTACTTTTTGGCGAGTTTGAAATTTTTGTCCGAAATCTTGGATCCGCCATCTTGGAATGAACTTAATTTTTTTAAACGGGAAGGTGGTCATGTGATACATCATTTCAATGTAGAATTTCAAAAGAAAACCAACGGTGAAATTTTCACATCCATATCTTTAACCGATTAAAAATGGCGGCCAAAACATCGAAATCGTGTTTTCCAATTTTGCCCCATTTTTGCTGTACTATTTTTTTATTAAAAATAGTAATTATTTTTCTTTTTTGATACAGAATTACATAAGCTTTCAATAGATGTGATACACAACTGTATTTAATTCAACCACTCGAAATCAATTTAGAAAAAATCAAAATGGCAGTAACTAAATTTGTTTAAATACTCCCAAATATCGTGTGTGGCATATCGTTTGAAAGCTTATTCAATTCTGAATCCAAAAAGAATAATAATTAATATTTAAAAAAAATCGGAAAACACGATTTCGTTGTTTTTGGCCGCCATTTTCAATCAGTTAAAGATATGGATGTGCAAATTTCACAGATGGTTTTCTCTTGAAATTCTACATTGAAATTATGTATCACATAACCACCTTCCCATTAAAAAAAATTAAGTTCATTCCAAGATGGCGGATCCAAGATGGCGGACAAAAATTTCAAACTCGCCAAAAAGTAGTCCTTTTATGGTTGTGAATAACTGCTTTTATTTCTATTTCATAAGATTCGTACATTTTGAGATATTAAGCCGTACCCAGACTTTTCAAACACCTTGTATGGTTAAAGAACGTAGCTTCCTTCCTTGTTATGGTGAATTGTATAGTCATTTTTTACCTACAACTAACAGCTGTGATTTGTTATTATTAAAACCTCGCTACGTGCTTTTAATAATTCATGCAATTTATCAGCTGATTAAGGGATTGACTTATTGCGCTTGTACAGTAAACAACAAATGTAACCTTTATGAATGAATTATTAACTTTTAGTTGGGTTCTTTTTAAACAATGTGATTGTGTCCAGTGGTGAAATGTATATTAACAACAAGATGACAAAATTGTTAAATGTAATTATGTAGAGGGGTTTAATGTTTGAAGTGTGTACACGATGGATAAATTGCGTGTAGGCTGAACATTTGTAAGATAAGCATTTCCATTAATATGGACAGTAATTGTGTCAACACGATCGCAATAAGCCACTGGTATTTTGTTGAGCCAACAGCTTTGACAGCTTTTGTACCTAAACCGAATTTCACTATTCATATGAAATCTTATGCACCTTCATTTTTTTTTGTACGCCAGAAAACATTCAAACATACTTAAATAGACATACATTCTCCAATTTGTTACGTTAAGATTTTGCTCATACCTGCAGCTATACATTTTTATTTTAATGTTATATCTTGACTGTTACTTTTGATTCTTTGTTTTAGCATACTCGTTTATTGTCAACGAAAGTATGCAGAACGTGTTGATGTTGTATTCAAGTATTGTATTCTTGCGAGTCTGTATGCTGGGGATGCGGAATACTACCCCCCGGAAAACTACCCCCCCAAGCAGGTTCCTACAATTATACTGTTATCGGCAACATACTGTGACTAAACAGTTTAGGTTAGTCCTCTAGTTTTTTTTTATTCTAATTATATCGAAACTTGAGTGTGCGTGACTGGAAAACTGCCCCCCCCCCCGATCTCTGACGTCAAAATGACGTAGGAACCTGCTTGGGGGGGTAGTTTTCCAGGGGTTAGTATTCCGGCGATCCTGTATGCTAAGTCCGAGTGCCTGTGTTTTGGTGTGTATCTAGAATGATAATAAGATGTCGCGAAATATTTTTTTATTTTTTTTAAAAGGTGCTTAAGATAACGGATCTGTGTTATATGCATATAATTAAATAAAGGGTGTCCCATAAGTAAAGTGCCAAACTTCGGGAAAGGTTCTATATGGTCAACATGGAGCAACCACGTTATATTGGCCGCAGGTCTAGACCCAGCAGAAGTGCAGCTAGCCCACAGAATAACCCTGAATAACTTCACACAAACCTATGGTTTAACTCTGACTAAACAGCTCCTACAGTACAACTCTAGCTAGATAAATACTTACAGGTTTCCCGTTGAGCGACCACGTTATATTGGCCGCAGGTCTAGACCCAGCAGAAGTGCAGCTAGCCCACAGAATAACCCTGAATAACTTCACACAAA
>JAGFPH010003925.1:31116-46231 GCA_018207615.1 Philaenus spumarius | reverse complement strand
CGGCTGAACGGATGATAATATATAAGACTTGACATATCTGTGAATGATTATGTTCAGTTTTTGATCCAAATTAGCTGTTTTATATATAATAGGTTTGTAACAACCAATGTTTGAATTGAATTAAAATATAGTTAGCATTTTTCGTTGATTTTTGTTTGTGTTTGTTTTTAGTTTGTCAATGTAACCTCAAAAAGGTAATACTACATTTGATACTGATTTGATCCAAATCAGTTGTTGATCAAAATCAGCTGTTTTAAGCTTTTCATACGAACAGCTGTTTTTGTGTCTTTGATAAAATCAAAAGAAATATTTCTTCTTCTTCCTTAAGATTGACCTTCCATAAGATTAACATTGAAACTTTGAGGGCCACTGGGGCGTAGCCCTAATGTCCTAGGACTTCGGTAAATGCTTGATGACATATCTACAGGTAATAAGACACATTTTAAAACAAAAATCATCAAAATCGGTCCATTAGGAGAGGCTGGGCGATTGGAAATAGGTTTTGACCAAATTCTTTTAATATATATAGATAGATAGGATAATATATTAATAATAATATTAAATATTACCTTTTAATGTTCCGTCTTGTGACTTTTTTGGTCGTTCGAATGTTTTACGACGCGTTTCGGGACCGCAATCCCATTGTCAAGTAAGTACACTTACACAAACACAAAAAAACACATAACACGTTTAAAAAACACACAAAAACACCACAGTTACAACTCTTTTAAAAAACTTAATTGTGCCGGACAATTTTCATCGTGTAGGTTGTAGTGTGGTCCATGGTACACGACCAAAAAGTCACAAGACGGACCATTAAAAGGTAATATTTAATATTATTATTAATATATTATCCTATATAATATTATTCAAAGTGACTTGGAATCCAAGAATCATGCAACTAAAATATTTTTAGTTTATTTTTGCTTGTGTTTTCTTTTAGTTTCTTAATCTAACTTAGAAAAGTTGTTAGTTGTGAATAATAATAATAATAAATTAATTCTAAATTTGCTAAGTTGGTTGCTATGGTAACGAATGCAAACAAACACGTGTTTTTAAGCTATTGATCAGAACAGCTGTTTTATCTGTTATAGAACTGGGAGTGAAATATCTATTTTTTTATATTTTTACGCTTTAAAATAAATATTTAAAAAATGATTTCTTAGTGTGCGTCTGTGATCTTATATATAAACATTTTCGTATTTGTATCTTAAGTAGTTTTTGCTACACGTTGAGTCTATGTCAGTCATTCAGGAAAAAGCCTCTTAGATACAACCCCACAACATTGTTTTAACCAAGACTCCACTATGGCCTAAATTCGCTGCCATGAAATTAGGCGGGTGAGAGAAATGGCGGTGTTGCTATATATATGGAACTAGTCCAGCGACGGAAGGTCGAGATTTGCCTACCTCCACGCACGAACTGGCAACACTACCCATGCACTGTTGCCAAGTCCAAACGCCTAAAAACAAAATATTTTTAGGCGCTTGGATATGTATGGATAAAATAAAAACAAATGTTCTCTATAAACATCAAAATAAATTTTTTTACTCTTGATTATAAAATTGCAACTTGCAACATTGTGCAAGGCTACGAGCTACGGTTCTCGCCGAACACTAACTCGTTCTTTATCCTTGATTGATTCAGTTATGCATTTTACAACTAAACTAAGAATCTCATAAAAAAATTTTCGAACAAAAATTTGTATTCATACGATTTTCTACAACTTAGCCGCAAACTAAATCTTGCTGACCAGTTTTTGATCTTTTGTTAATTATTTGCTGCCGTTTGAAAAATAAAAAAAGGCATACAAAAAAGTCAGTAGCATTGCCTAAAGGCAGTGGTATAATTTGATTTCCCAATGCTCTGTAGACAGAGTCACAAGCACGAGAGGAAGCACACCTTGCGCTTCAAGGCCTTTACATGACGGGTGTAAGTTGTAGAAATAATTACAGCACGAATTGGCAACACCGACATTTATCCCACCCGCCTAATTTCATGGCCCCGAGTTTAGGTATAAATTAATCAACATTTTCAGCATTTTCAAGGTATATTTCGTCATCAGTATGTCACAAATCAGTGCAAGTCAGAAGACGGTGTATATTACATCATAGAACAAAAATAGTCGTCATCTGTCGCAAGTCGGTGCAAAAAATGCAGTGATAATAACAGCCCATGTTATGACTCAAACTCTGTAAGGTCTGCTTATGTCAACCATTGGTAAATTTATGTTTAATCAGCTTAAATGTCTGAACGCTAAAGTCCATCAAATATGCTCACAATCCCACAACTTTGTTTCCACCAAGGCTCCACTCTGACGTCATTGGCTGAATAGACAAATGTCTAGCAAACAGTAAAACAAACATATGGCTTTTATAAATATTACTGAGCGATGGTTTATTTTCCTAGAGTGAGCCAAAACAACAGTTCTGTACGAAGTGTGTGCGAAGCTAAAGTCTGTTGATTAATTACTTATTGTTTGTGGTGAAAAACTGCATGCATTGCCGGCGTCAGCTTTTGAGGGATGTGGGGGTGGGTGAGGGTGTAATGTATAATTGGAAGGAATTATTTTAGTATAACCTGTTGATAATTGTATTCCCCGAACGGAATCACTGATAAATAAATGTTTCAAAAAAATGAGGTTATTCGCGTAAAAGTAGAAACATAAAACAATAGGTAATTATTTAAGTTTAGACTTGTACAATACATTGGACAAATTAATTTCAACGGCCTTTTGGACACATTATCTCGTGAACTAGTTTTGAAATGGCAGATAATTTTACAAAATTAAGCACGATATTCATATTCAAGGTAATTTTAGGTGCATTGCTAAGAAAGCATTGTTGCAGTCGTTTCTATGGTAAGTCATTGTTCGTTGGTCATAACATAACAGGCTTTTCCCTTAGTGGTACCTAATATTGTTTTTGAAGTGATAACTTATATTGGCCCGTTGGGCACTTTCGCTTGACTATGTTTCTGAAATCTCACGTCACGCAAAATTTTTCGTAGACACAAGTCAGAGTGTGAAGAGGGAATTGGCGATAGTATATATATAGACAAGTAAGCGAGTGGAGAGGAAATAGACGATACATAGTATATAATAATAGTATATAATATATAATATAATACATAGTATTATTTTTACATTGTACAAAAATCAACTATAGCATAAACAAGTAGTTCTTTATACCAATAAACAATTTGCAGAGTTGAACGTGTAATACATGAAACATGTAAAAATAAATTAAACTTAGAATAAGGCTCATTTAACATGCAGCATATCAAAACTTTGAACAGCCATAACTTTTTTCAGGATCATCCATTTTTCATTTTTATTATGTCGTTGTGTTTGTCTCATCAAGACCTTTAAAATGATATGCATAACAACCCATGCTTACATTTAAGATTGTTCACCGACTCCTGACGTGCCGTCCCCCAGAGGAGGTGAAAAATCAGCCATATTCTAAAAAAGTAGTTTTTTATACCCATAAACAATTTGAAAAGTTTCAATTGTGTAAGTGGAACTTGGAAAAAGATATTGGGTTGTTCCGGGACTTTTTGCCACCCCTGTATTATAATAATATTATATTATAATAAGTATGCGAAAAATAGTGACCATTATAATGTAAGCATTATTTATTTAGTGACTAATGATTTTGAGTGAGGTAATTAGTGTATGCAACTAATTAGAACTCTAAGCATAATTCAATATGTAAGGGATAATTATAATTATTATTATATTTGTGCGTTTTAAGATTTGTAAAAAAGATTGATTTCTGTCTAACAAAATGTTGCATTTTGTACATTTTGACAAAGTAATATTTTACATTGTTTTATTTTACTGTAACTTATTATTACTCGCTTAAATATAAAATGTAGCTTCATATTACAACAATGGAGATCATACACGTTAATAGAGTATCTATTCCTCACAGCGTAGTTTCTTCTGGGCCAATGCTAATTCTACTCTTTGGCTTTAATTGTACATGACATGATTCACTGGTGTTTGAGGTGAGGGCCAGAGTTGTTAGACGTGTTTCGAACAATTGGCGCAGGTTCAAACCATATACTTTAAAAGTAACAGGAGATATTTATTTTAAAAATATATATCTATCTATATAAAAGCGAAATGGCACTCATTCATTCATCAGCAGAACTAAAAATCTACTGAACCAAATGAGTTCAAATTTGGCATGCATGTTCAGTTGGACCTTTAGACGCGCATTAAGAACGGATTTTGAAAACATCCCAAAGATACGCCCAATGTTCGCGTTTTTCTAGCGATTTTTTGCGTTTTCTCAACTTTTTCGAGAACTAATTGGCAGAAAATGTTGAAATTTGGTACTTATGTTCGTTTAAGGCCTAAAAGTAGTCCGTTAAAAAATGTTTGAGATTCTCCCAAAATTACGCCAGAAATAGGCGTTTTTGCATTTTTCCTTGCGTTTTCAATGCGTTTTTGATCATCCTCAAATTACGCCCGAACGGATTGGAATGAAATTTGGTATGTAGCTTCCTCTAGGGCCTTAGGCGCTCTCTAAGAAAGGGTATGAAAAATGTCGAAATTTTAGGAGGGGTTTGGGGGGATCAAAGTTACTAAAATCATAATTTCAGATCTTTTATTATTATGACAATAGTGCTTTTATTATTTAAGATCTATATATATATATAAAAACCAAATACCACCCACTAACTGAACACTTCAAAAGATTACAATTACGTTAAAAAGACTGAAAATACTAACCACCACGGGCAACGCCGTACGTGTCAGCTAGTATATATATATCGCGGAAATGATCAAACCGGTAACTTTTGGAACTTCCTGTGAAATTTAAGCAGCATACGAAATATTTTTTATGAATTTCAGGTGTACAGAAATGGTTATTGTTGAGGGAGAGTTTTGGCGAACCGGTTGAGGGAGGAAGGGACAAATAGCGTAAAAGCACATAGGCAAGCGGTAAAAAAAAAAAACACTGTCTCAAAATACACACAGAATCAGTTAAAATATTTTAAGATGTAACATTTGCTGTAGGTAACCCTATGCAATAGGGAACATTTTCCTGTCAGCTAATAGTATATATGGATAAAAGTAAGCGCGTGGAGAGGGAATAGACGACACATAATATATTATAATACGTTATTATAAAATTATAATTATTATCCACAACATATTGAATTATTCTTAGAATTCTATGTGGAGTGCACACACTAAGGCTAACAACAGACGAGACACCGGTGTACGGGACACTTTCCGGTGTCCCAGCTTCTCGCGGGGAGAGACACCGTAGAGCCACAGAATCTGGTAGCGCGCTACTCAGTGTCTCATCTGTTGACACACATTTAATTGATAGTACATTTAGTGTCCCGTACACTGCCCGTACACTAGTGTACCGTACACCAGTGTCTCGTCTGTTGTTAGCCTAATACCTCACTCAAAATCATTAGTCACTAAATAAATACTGCTTACGTTATAATGATCACTATTTTTCGCATACTTATTATTATTATAATATTATGAAAAATAATATTATAATAATATTACTATATTATAATATTATAGTTATTATAATATTATAATTATAATAATTTCAAAATATGATATAATATTTTTTGACAATATATTGACTTGTGTAATTTGTTGACTTTTATTCTCCTCTAATATTAATACTGATACAAATATAAATCGGTCTTAGAAGTTATCACTTCCAACATGTGGTCTTAAGCACACCCAATGTTTTTTATTTTACGTTTTGATTTTGAGTCACTTATTTTCAAACCATCCTTTACACAGTCAAAATGTTTGTAAAATAAAAAAGCCATAAGAATGTTCTACTTTTCATTATCAACTAAATTTGTTTCTCTTTATTTATTAAAAAGGACAGTTTGGTTTTAAAAAAATATGTAACAATGATAGCTTACTGTGGAATTTAGTTATTTTACAAAATCTTTGGCTAAAGGACATTTTAGAACAATCCACTTTCAATCCGTGAATAAAATGCATCATATTTGATTAAAGATGTTATTTATTTGACTTTTGGAAGATTTAAATAATCTTCTCCATTCCCTTGCGCCAGGATTGTATTTCTTCTCGGAGTTACGTTTTAAGCGACCGTACTGAACTTTAGCTTACGTCTTAATAATCAAATTTTTTGTTTTTGTTGCAAAACGTATCCCTTCTTCCAAAACACCTGATTTGTATGCACTGCACTTTGTATAATTAACAACTATTTTTACTGGCTTCACTTAGCCTTATTCCTTTAATTAAAATTAAACGCTTGGTTCTTAACATTTCTAAATTTTACATCTGTTTGTTTTAATATCTGAAACAGTTTTTAATATATGTTGCGAAGTACTTAAACAGATGCTTCAGAGTTCCATACATTTTGAATACTAAAATGGATCCGCGTAATATTCTCAACCAATCAGATTGCAGGTTACGACGAGCCTATCTTATTGTTTCCTAACTTAAATTTGTAGAATCGTGAGGTTTAGTTCGCCTATGGTTTATATGACCTGATGATGTTGTAACGATTAACTGTGCTGTTCGGAAAGCTTAATTCCTTAAGAACGCTTAGATATTGTTGTTGTTTTTTTATATAGTTGCTTCTATAAAAAGATATTTGTAGAAATCTATTCCCTCGTACGATATTTTGGTCTTAGCGACGATAGATCGACTTCTTATTCAAATTTTTAATTTTAATCGAGTCTTTGTTACTCTTGCAAATCTATGTAAATCCATTCAAGTCCATTTGTTTTCGAATGTTGTAAATTAATTAGAACGTAATAATTATAATTTCGTTAGCTACGATGTTCTGGAAATCATTAGTTTGATCGCAAACGTCGTTTGCATTAGTTTTTGTCTCTTAGGCCACATGTTTGTTCACCATTTCGCCGCTAGGTGTTGTGGTCACGTCTAAACATTTTTTGAGTTGTTTCAATAAAAATAAATTAGTTTGAATAAGGACGGAGGAAGATTAGTGAATAAATAGCTTGCGTTGGATTGGCTCAGTCAAATTTTGGAAAGAAACCAAAATTTTTTAGATCTTATATACTTATTTTCATTTATTTAAATTTTGTTTTTGAATCTATTGTCGATCAATCTGGTAGGAAATATAAAAAATGCAATTCAACCAGTAACTCAATTTCAATTTTTTTTTTTACTTTAAAATGAGCAACACAATTATCTCATGTATTTTTGTATTTTTATCTATTATTTTTGTTTAAATATTAAACCACTTTAAGTTTTGTAAGTGTGAAATACAATAATATAAACATATGTAAGACAATACAGATTCTAAAATTCTGATTTTTTTAGTAAAATCATATTCTGAGCGTAGCGAGTGATTTATAAGTGTCTACTACACATTTTTGTTTTGTGGTGGGAGGGCTAAGTACTTTATAATTCTAAGATTCTCCAAAAGGTAAATAATTCGATCACTCAACGCATCCGCTGATGAGAGTTGAGCGAGGCTTCAAAATTAAGTTGGGTCGCCGGAATACTACCCCCCGGAAAACTACCCCCCCAAGCAGGTTCCTACCTCATTTTGACGTCAGAGATCGGGGGGGCAGTTTTCCAGTCACGCACACTCAAGTTTCGATATAATTAGAATAAAAAAAAAAAAACTAGAGGACTAACCTAAACTGTTTAGTCACAGTATGTTGCCGATAACAGTATAATTGTAGGAACCTGCTTGGGGGGGTAGTTTTCCGGGGGTAGTATTCCGGTAGTATTTCAGTCGCGGACACGGCTCCCATATTGGTGGTTAGTTGGCAGATTTCGTGACGTCACGTTTCACCTGGGGGGGTAGTTTTCAGCATCCCCATTAAGTTTACATGTTTTAGCGTTTGAACCAACTATGTGGAAAATTGGTCAAATCACGAAGGTTCTGAATAGCTGCCTGCGTGTACGAAACATATGATCCCCTCAGTCTCTATCCCCCGTTCACACGCTGTTTCGTTCCGCTCGCACCTTGCGGCTTCGAATTAGCTGCCCCCACGGTGGATCTCCCGCGTCGATTTGAACCAGGTACTCTAAAGTATTTTCAATTTTGGTCGATTTTGGAGGAACCAGACGACATTTTTATAAAATCGTGTAAAAAAATTGTAACTCAAACTACTATGTTTTTCTTTTTAGATAAACCACAAAAAGTTTCATTCTAGTACGAAAAATTTTAACGTATTTTTACTTTCGTTTTCAGGTTGTTAGATTTTTTGTCTAACAAAGTTGTCCAAGAGACTTAGGAAACCATATTGTGTACCAAATTTGGACCAAATTGAAAGGAAAATACAAACAGGCAGTTGGAGTGCGAATACAATATGTATAATGACACCCCAAAAAGTGTCGTGTGGACTTTGATCGGTGCTCATTGACCAAACTCCAACCTTAAATATCACAATAAGAGTCACGTAATAAGAGATTTTAATAATTCGTTAGTAACGGTGATAGAGGGAATAAGTTTCACAAAAAATTACCCAATATAAAATTTTTAAATTACTCAAATATATTTAATTAAATCTATTTATTTCGTCAAAGGGAAGGTAGAGGAAGAGAGAGGGAGAGATAAATATATCAGACGCTATTGTAATGTTAATATAAAATCCGTGGAATAGATCCCTGTAAGCTAGAAGGGAATCTTCCTTTATTAATATTGGCAAATACCTTCCTATGATTGCGTCCTGTGTTTGATTAGCACAACAAAAATCTGTGTTTAGAACGGGATCTGAGGTTTACTGAAATGTGATTTCAAGTCGACTGCCAAATGTGGATATTACGACGCTAGGTTCTTGTACTCAGGAAAAATAGTTCTGGATAAAATGGCATTAATTTACATATATTTCACATTCGCTCAGAAAGAAATTCAATATCATGTGCAAGTGCAATTTTTTTTTTTAAATAAATTGTTAAAATTATATTCGTCCGGAGTTGTTGTAACTTACTGTAGAACTTCCATAGGAACGATGAGCTATTGCAATGACTCTTAAGGGGTGACCTAAGGTCGGGAAGTAGTAAATGAGCACCGATTGCGGTACTCAGAACACCCTTTGATGTGTTATTAAAAGTGGTATAATATGAACAGGGAGTATAAAAAAAACCTTTCAGGACTTTGATATATGATTCATTATACAAAAAGGAAGAAAAAAGTTCATATAAACATAGGCCCAAAAACGCTTCGTTTTCCAGCTATCCTCCATTTTGTTTTTAGTACAAAATATTCATATCTAGATAATTGTTTGACTGATTGAGTTCAAACTTGGCATGAAGTTTAACCTAACAATGTTATATCTCAAGAAAAATAAACGATTAAATCCAATCATGCGTTTCAAAATGTCGGCTTTTTGAAAATGTCAAACCCAAATTAATCAAAAACTGTATATTTAAAAAAAAAATTCAAGGCACTTTTTTGTAGCCGTTTTGATTCCCTATCAACACAATCGGACGAAGGATAATAGCTAAGTTAAAGATGATGACAGCAAATGTACATACAATATTGTACAATAGGATGACAGGTTGAACAAATCAATTATTACACATAACTTAACCACTATCCTTCATCCGATTGTTTTGACAGTTTCACCGTCCGATACTGAATCAAAAGGGCTACAAAAATGGTGTCGATATTTTTGGTTAAACTGTATGGTTTTTAAGTAATTTAGGTTTGAAATTTCCAAACAGCTGCCATTTTGAAACTCATGATTGGATTTAATCGCTTATTTTTAGTGGGATATATAATTGTTAGGTTACACTTCGTGCCAAGTTTGAAATCAATCAGTCAAACCGTTCTCTAGATAAGAAACAAAATGGCGGATATATATGATGCGTTTTTTTAGGGTCTGTGTTTATATAACTTAGACTTTTTTTATTTTGACCCATAGAACCACTTCCCGAAGTTTGGCGCTTTACTTATGGGACGCCCTGTATTTATACAAACAACTTAATTAATAAACTTCCCCGGATATATGATTAGTAATTCAATTATTGTATTTATTCCCCACCTTTAAAGCCATGCTCGTTGGACATATTTCGCGGGGAATGTCCAGTCCCTTCCATTTAGATATTGCCCATACTCATCCCTGGACATTAAACAACTTCCGAAGCTACGTCTTCGAATTACCTTTAGCGTTCAACGAAATGGAAAATGTCCTCTTTTTCATGTAAATTGCACAAAGAGCAATCGAAATTACCTCCCTCTGTCCATGGTCTATCGTTTGAAGTATAATAATTCCCAGTTTATTGTTGAAATCTTAAAAAAAATTACATACGTTTTAGTACCACAGTTCCAAATCTAATGTTTTATAAACAGGATGTTTTATAAACTATCTTGTTTACTGCGACAACGAATAGCTTTGATATCCGATAGGGAATCAAAAGTTCTACAAAAAAGATGTCTTGAAATTTTTAGTTAAAATGTACAGTGTTTTAATAATGTAGGTTTGAAATTTTCAAACAGCCGCAATTTTGAAAATCATGATTGGATTTAATCGCTTATTTTTATTGAGATATATCATTATTAGGTTAAACTTCTTGCCAAGTTTGAACTCAATAAGTCAAACCGTTATCTATATATAAATTATTTTGTACAAAAAACAAAATGACGGATATCTGGAAAACGAAGCGTTTTCGGGCATTTTATGTTTATGTGAAATTTTTCTTCTTTTTACTTTCTCCACCCTATACGTAGTATATGGAGAAAGTATTGTTTTCGTAAAAATGTTCGAATTTGAATTTTCAGTTGAATTATCTGTTTTATTGCTCCCAGAACCCCAAAAAATGGTTTACTGCAATTATCTGTGTTGGTGCTCCCTGAACCCGAAAATATTTTTAGTGGAATTTTTTGTTTTGGTGCTCCCTGAATCCAAAAAAGTGTTTTTAGAGTGGTGTCTGTCTGTCAGTCTGTCAGTATGTATACACGACCAGAGAGGACACTATTGGTCCGATTTTTATGAAATTTGGTATGTAGGTACTAAACCCTAATATCTCCAGGCGTTTTTTTCATTTTTTAGAATTTTTAATTTTTAAGGGTAATTTACCCCTAAAAACCAATAAAAAACGACAAAAATTCAAATTTCTCAAAAACGGCTCTAACGATTTTGATCAAATTTTCAGTATTTATAGTGCTTAAGATGCCAAAGAAAATGACACCACCCGCTTTTATCAAAACTTCGGCGTTTTATAATTATGGGGAAATGTTTAAAAATAAACAAGTTTATGTTGTCAATCTAGCATCGCGGCGGCGGCCGCACGGGGTAGCACCATGGTAGCGATGACGACCAGTAATTCAAAGGTCGCGCGATCGAATCCCGCTTAGAACAATAATTTTTTTATACGATTGACGTAGGTAGAATATTATTTTTTTGTTTTTTTCTAAAAAGTAATAAATAAAATGATTGAAAACAATATTATTTTGACTACAGTAAGTTGGGAGAAAGTTTGTGTCAGTTAACTGATACCGTTTATTTGTATAAGGAATCATATCCCAAAGTCCAGAAAGGTTTTTTATACACACTGTATATGTATATGTATGTTTATTCTTATTTTAATGTAATATCTTGACTGTTAAGTTTTGGTGTTATATTCAGGTGTTGTATTCCTGCAAGCATGAGTGCCTTGTCTATGGCCTATATATACGATAAACATAATAAATACCGTGAAATATTTGTAATTAATTGTTAAACCAAATTTAAGACACTACCTTATAATGGTCTGTGTTTTATGTATGTGTACAGAGAGTCCCATAAGTAAACATCCAAACTTCGAGAAATATATGGGTCAAAATCAAAAATATTTTTTTTTCCAAAAACGCTTCGTTTTCCAGATATAGACCATTTTGTTTCTTTTACAAAATAATGTTTAACTAGAGAACAGTTAGTCCTTTTGAGTTCAAACTTTACATAAAGTTTGACCTAACAATTATATATTTTAGGGAAAATAAACGATTATATGAAATCATACGTTTCAAAATGGCGGCTGTTTGAAAATTTCAAACCTAAATTACTCAAGAATATTTTAACAAAAAATTTCAATATACCTTTTTTGTAGCCCTTTTAATTTCCTATTGGATGGTGTAACTTTCAAAAAAATCAGATGAAGGATAATAGTTAAGTTATGTGTTCGTAACCTATAATTGGTTCGTTCAACCTATAACCGTATGCTGTTATTATCTTTAAGTTAACTATTATCCTTCGTCCAATTGTTTTTAAAAGTTGCACCATCCAATAGGGAATCAAATGGGCTACAAAAAAGATATCTTGATATTTTTGAGTAATTTAGGTTTACAAGTTTTGGCAGTTTCACCTTCCGATAAGGAATCAAAAGTTCTACAAGAAAATATATCTTGTCATTTTTTGTTAAAATGTACGGTTTTTGAGTAATGTAGGTTTGAAATATTCAAACAGTCGCCATTTTGAATGCATGATTGGATATAATAGCCTATTTGTTTATGATATATCATAGTTAGGTTGAACTTCATGCCAAGTTTGAACTCAATCGGTTAAACCGTTATGTAGAAATGTGCGATGAGTGCCCATAGTTTAATTGAAACGCATAACTCGTATGAATATGGTTATAAAAAGACTAGACGTCAAATTTCTTATAGATTGAAATGTAAGTGTGTATTTATTAGGAACTCGGTCGGCTGTAGCTCACTCAACTTTTTCTTTGAAGTTTACTTGCTGTTTGAATGTATCTTTTAAAACCACCCCACACAGGTTATATTACTTTGGGGTTTCCATATTTTTTTCTGTCGTATTTTCTGAGCTGTCTACTGTTGTGTCTTTTATACAAATACCAGTAGTTCTGTGAACAGTAGACCTCGCTCGTTGAAATAACAAACGTGGTTTTGAGCTTAGGTTAAAAATAGTGTACCACAGTAAGGAAGTAAGCAGAAGGTTTAGCCAGTGAAAAATTACTTTTGCAATTTATTCCTTAATAAAGTTACCAAACAGTTCGACTCTAAATACTGTGTGGTGCAACAAAGAAACACAATGAATAAGAGAATGTAGTTGGTGAAGGACTACACCTCAGTAAATGCGACGCAACGCCAATCGGGCTCCTTATCTCGGCTCCCTTTCCAGCCGTAGCGCAGGAAAGAGCAAGACAGCAGGTATCGCGCTCTCGTTCTCCTTCTCCATGAAATTATAAGGTTTTATTAATAATGTAAAGAATTAACGTATACAAATATGGTTAAAATACAAAAACTTGGACGATTTTTAGCAAATTTGAAGTTTGCGCCCATTTTGTGAGCTTACTGTTAGAGATACGGAAAAAATCAAGAAAACAATTTTGTAGAACATCAAACATACTACTCGCAAAATGCGAGTTTTTCAATTCGACTTACGGTTAAGCCACAAACTGGCTTTCGAAAACAGCTTACACTGAGAGAAACGGTGGGCCGCCATTTTTATTTTATTTAAAACAACATATATATACATCGCTCGGTTTAAGAATAAGGAACATTCATGCAAAAAATCATGACAATCGGTCAAGCGTTTAGCCGTAATCTTAAGGTACACAGACAGACAGACGAAATGCGGAACGGTCGAGCTAAAACGGAGACCTTGCTTCGCTCGGTCAATTATGTTTATTTGTTAGTACTATTAGTTCTGTGAACAGTAGACCTCGTTGAAATAACAAATGTGGGTTTGAGCTTAGGTTAAAAATAGTGTGCCAGTAAGAAAGTAAGCAGAATGTTTAGCCAGTGAAACATTATTTTGCAATTCCCGCGATTCCGGGGTATCTAGTTCTCGCGTGTTTCTTTTCTTGAGCTTTAACTGCTAAAGATTTTCTTTTAGGGGGCATTGCGTTTTATTTCGGCTAATAATGTATAAGGTAGCTAAAAATATCGCGTTAATGAGGGAATACGTAGAATTAAATATTTACATACTTAAGTAACTATAACTTAACAATGTATTTACAGTTCCATATCATATTCCAATATTAGAAATAATGAAAACAAACTATGTTAAAGCGTCGTGATAGTGATCTTCTAAACCCATGTACCAACACTTCCCACGCTGTCCAACGGTAATTTTTTGTAAGTCCTTTATCTCCGCGAGGTTTCATTTGTTTCATCTCATTTTGTAATTCAAGTAAAGCTAAGTCAAATACTTTTGTGAAATAATAATTTACAATTATAGAGTTCAATTCATTATATTCATTCTCTACACTTTCTTATAACAATATGTTATTTGCGGTCAAAGGATATACCGATATTCAAAAATTACTATTTAAAATAGGTCTAGTTTTGTTAGGAGCCTTGTAGTAGGAGCATAAAAACTGGTGTTTTCAAAATAAGACATTTGAAATTGATAAATATTTGTATACAGTTCTATTTAGAACTAAATTACGAAACTTTTTTACAGCTTGTTTAACTTGAACATGCTTGTTTCTTGAGCTAATAACTTTGTTAATTTTACTCCAATCATTTTTTTACTGGCATAATGAATTCTTTGAACCTTTATCTACAAAAAAGCTATGGGACACTTTTGAATTGGTTTAGAATAGTATAAAAACATGGTTAAAATACAAAACCTTGAACGATTTTTAACAAATTTGAAGTTTACGGCCATTTTCTGAGCTTACAGTTAGAGGTACGGAAAAAATCAAGAAAACTATTTTGTAAAACATCAAACATGCTACTCGCAAAATATTATTAGTTTTTAAATTCGACTTACGGTTAAGCCACAAACTGGCTTTGGAAAAAAAGCTTACTATGAGAGAAACGGTGGGGCCGCCATTTTTATTTCATTTAATGGGTTAAAAACGAAATATGGAAATAACCGTATATTTACATCGCTAGGCCTAGGAATAAGGAACATTCATGCAAAAAAAAATCAAAATCGGTCAAGGGGTTTGGCCGTAATCGAGAGACAGACAGACACACAGACGAAATGCCGAACGGTCAAGCTAAAACGGAGATCTCGCTTCGCTCGGTCAACTATGTTTATTTGTTAAAATTAAACTGTAATTTTCTAAAGCAGCTAGTTTTTACCCAGAACCATACAAATTTAATATGGTACACACGTTGGTTCATTTAAGCCAGATATGGTACACACGTTGGTTCATTTTAAGCCAGATATGGTACACACGTTGGTTAATGTTAAGCCAGATATGGTACACACG
>JAGFPH010003925.1:14881-31106 GCA_018207615.1 Philaenus spumarius | reverse complement strand
CGTTGGTTCATTTTAAGCCATATATGGTACACACGTTGGTTAATGTTTCCTCCTTTTCACGCGGTTGAAAACATCGTTGAAGGGAGAACGATATGCAGATGCTGAGGCTGTCAAGCAGAATGCTACGAAAGCCATGAAAGAACTTTCACAGAATGAGTGCCAAAGGGTTTTCGAAGAGCTGTGCAAACGTTGGGGCAAGTGTTAGAAGTAAAGTATTTTGAGGGAAAATAAATTTGTAAGTTTTTAACTTTGTTAAATAAATTAAACCTATTCCGGGAACTTTTTGACTCCAGTAGTATTTTGATCGACATGAAAAATAAACAAAACGTTTTCTTGTTATAACAAAATTTCTTTTTTCAGTTTTCTAAAATATTTTTGTAAAATTTTAGAGATATTAGACTTAAAAAATTTTAACTGGCCGCCATTTGTATAGTATACAAAAGAGTGTTCTTGTTTTTTGTTACAATTGTAAAAGTTTGCGTGACAAATATTTACACAAAATTTTAGTTCAATATCTTTTCTATTTCCAAAGATATAAAGTGTTTATCTAAAAAAAATATTGGATAATTCGATAACCAAACATCGGAAACATCGGCTTACGTTTATTGGGACTTTTTTTCTTTTTTTCACCTGTAAAATAATAGCCTGGTAAATTTTGGGACAGTATTCTCTAGACAGCCTGTATAGCAACTGTGTCTACGACGTAAGATCTGATCAAAGTAAGACGTGATGACAAAGATACGTCGCCAAGATAAAGGAGATCGATGTCAAAAGACTAAACTCATCTTTGATGTGTGATGTTAATCTCAACCAGGACGCAATCAACATTTACTGAAACCCAACCGGTGAATGGTGCAGACAATGACCAGGCGATCAGCGTGTCACCGTTCGCAGTAGGTTTACTGCAAAGTTAGGCCAGCATTTTCAAATATTTTCTCAGAAATCCATTTTTAGATGAAATTTATAGAATTGAGTCTTTTTTAATGGGCATTAAAATACGTTTTTATGTAAATTTTACTAGAAATTTATATTTTCAAATTGTTTAAAGGCCCCCCATGTACTTATGGGAAGGAGCTAAAATATAAAATTCCCATTTAAAATGCAAAATTCATCAAGTCGCAACATACAAATAAAAAAATTTGGAAAACGGTTGACCCTAAAGGCCATCCATGTAACTTCCCGCTAAGTTTAATTACAACAAACACTATTTTTGGAAATTTTTTGAACTGCCATAACTTTTGAATGAATCAACCGATTTTTATGCGATTTGCGGCAATCGGTGCAGTTTTTTAAGTCCATTGAAAGAATCAACAACACAAATTTTTCAGATGAAAAGTTTCGGAGAAATTGAGGAAAAACACTTTTTTTTCTTTTTTTTCGTTCACGATATCTCGCGAATGAATCAACCGATTTTTATGCGATTTGCAGCAATCGGTGCAGTTTTTTAAGTCCATTGAAAGAATCGACAAAAAAAATTTTCTGATGAAAAACTTCGGTGAAATTGAGAAAAAATACTTGTTTTATTTTCTTTCGTTCACGATATCTCACGAAAGAATTAACCGATTTTGACCGGACTGGTAGCGATCGACGTCGCTTTTTAAGGTTAAAAGCTGATTAGATTTTGGAATTGATCGGTAAAGCCGTTTAAAAGTTATTCCAAAAAACCTGATTTGAAAAAATTGTATTTCTTAGTTTTTTCGAAATTTCTCAGAACCTACCTGTCCGAATTAGTTGAAATTTTCAGGAAATCTAAGTTTGATGGAACTCTTTAGAACGCCGTTTGGTAGGATACAATCGGTTAAGCCGTTCAAAAGTTATAAGCGGGTCACATACTTACATACACACACACATACATACAGACAGGGTGACACCCTCTCGGGAGTGGTCAGGGAAGATTCCTAGGACTCAAAACGTCGAGATCTGATGAATACTCGATTTTCGAAAAACGGGGTGAAACCAATAACTTCCCGATTTTAGAAAATTTTCAATTTTCTTTTAGCGGGAAGTTAAAAAGAAAAAAGAAAGCTGTAGTAAGACTGTTGACAGAAGTCAAAACTGTCATGAATATAAATAGGTAGTTATATTGGTTTAATCAGAAATTTGATGAACAAAATTGCACGTTTCTTAGGCCGAGCGCTCACCAAGATCATGCGAAATCTTGGAAATTGTAAATTGTATTATTTCATAAAAGTATTTGACTTACCTTTTTACTTGCATTACAAAATGAGATGAAACAAATTCGTTATGTCCTCGCGGCGATAAAGGACATACAAAAAATGACAGTTGGACACCGTGGGAAGTGTTGGTACATGGGGTGAGATCACTATCACGACGCTTTAACCTTCTGCTTACTGGCACACTATTTTTAACCTAAGCTCTAAACCACATTAGGTTATTTCAACGAGCGAGGTCTACTGTCCACGAACTACTAGTGTAGGAAATTGGTCTACTTTTGAAGGCACCGAATAGCTGCTTGCATGTACGAAATATGTTAGTAGAATTTGTTTGCACCCAAACCTCCATCTTCGACTTAGAGTTCGTTCGTTCCACTCGCAACGGAAAAATTGCTTTGCGAGTTTCCACCTCGACCTTGCAGTCTCGAGTTGTGGACTGCTTCGCTTTGCTTGCAACTTACAAACTCGGCTGACACCCCAGAAAACGTGTACTTACAGACTATGCTCATTTACTTCTACTGACCTTAGGTCTCACCATAAGTGTCACTGCAATAGCTCATCTTTATGACCAGTGGCCCTCATGGTGAGACCCACGGTCAGGAGTATCAAATGAGCACTGATCACCGTCCCCAGAACACGTATACTTACAGACTATGCTCATTTACTTCTACTGACCTTAGGTCTCACCATAAGTGTCACTGAAATAGCTCATCTTTATGACCAGTGGCCCTCATGGTAAGACCCAGGGTCAGAAGTAGCAAATGAGCACTGATCATCGTCCCCAGAACACGTTTTTGGGTGTCATTAAAATTCATTTATATGTGTATATATGTGTTCGCACTCTAGCGGCCGCATTTTAAGTCCGATTTGTTTCAAATTTGGTACACATGTTGGTAGTTTACGTCGCTCATACGAGTTCGTTAGCCAAAAAAATCCAATAATTGGAGGCACTTTTTTTGACAGGAAGTAACTATTTTTTTCCTACGAGAATGAATTTGTTTTTGAGTTTTTTTCTACAAATATAAATGTAGGATGTTATTCTGCACATGTTGTTTTTTACGCGACCTTATAGCTAGCTTGTTTCCCTCAAAATCAATAAAAACGTAAAATACCATAGAAGTACCCGGTTCAAAGCCATGTGGTGGATTCTACCGTGGGGTTGGCGTGCGAATCACACAATGCATTGTGTATTGAAGCTACTCCCAATACGGGAGTTGGCGTGCGAAGAACGCGACGCTTTGTTTGTTGAAGATACTCCCAATACGGGGGTTGGCGTGCAAAGCACGCAATGCTTTGTGTATTGAAGATACTCCTAATATGTGGAATAGTGTGCGAAGCTCCCAATGCATTGTGTATTGAAGGTACTCCCAATACGGAGGTTGGCGTGCGATGCGTGCAATGTTTTGTTTATTGAAAATACTCAAAATACTGTATTTGGAATGGCGTGCGAAGCACGCAATGCTTGGTGTATTGAAAACAATCCCAATATGCTGAATGGCGTGCGAACTATTTTGCAGCTATTCAGCACCGTCGTGAATAGACATATTTCCCAAATTGTTGGTTGAAACCCTAAAACATAGGCCTGTAAAATTAATTTTGGAAATTGTCTCAACTCACGTCAGTGGTTCAGCTGCGTGGTCGAATTATTATTTAAATTCAATAATAAATTAACAAAATTAAAACCTCTATCACTTCAATAGAGGTAGATGGGTGAGCAGGTTTGCGCATCGAATAGGAACGTTGTGATACTACCTATGATTTTAGAACACTCACAGCATTCACCTACCTCCATTTTGATTATTTCTAAAAATCTAAAAATAAAATAATTACTGATCAACCACCGTACTAGGGCCGCGCACCGCGCGATTGCTAGGCACCAATTCAACCATACAGAAGAAACGAGTACAGGAATTATAACTTTCTACACTACCAAAATCTCTCGAACTCAACTTAAAGAGGTTTTACTAAAAGTTAAACTCACCCACAACCGTCATCTCGCCAGACATCAACGCCGTGTGGAAGGATGGAGCGTCAGCTGACACTTCACAGCTGTATTTACCCGACAATGTGGGCATGACGTTTCTTAAAATCAGCTGCGTCGCATTAGACTTATTTCTCTGCAACACATGTGCGAAATGGTTACCTTCAATAACAAACTAGCACAAGCTTTTTTTAATAATACAGTGAGTGTAAACATTCAGTATTGATATTTATTTTAATTTGAGGGGGGAATTAGTAAGTTTATCAAAAGCTAAACAAATACGTTTACAGACGATTATTTGGCGAATTACTAATATTTGAATATCGATTGATACTACTGCGTTAACCGATTTATTTCGGAAAGTAAGAAGTGCTATCAACTTATACTGTGTGTAAAAAAAGTCCGCCCCCATTAAATTTGTTTGCTTGTTAAAACAAACAAATATCTTTTGAGGAACGATACTAACTTAACCCAAAGTATCTTTTGACGTTATCAGAAATGTTGAGTGTCCTCCAAAAATGGGAGATTTGGGAGGCAACTCAAAATTTTCAAACGTAAACCCCTTCTGATTGACAATTCATTTTAAAGAGCTTTAAAAAAATAGGCGAACGGTGGAGGTTGGAGGTCTCGAACGTGTTTCTTTAAAAAATTGCAGCTTGTCAAAGTTTTGAATACAACTCATTCTTGAAACCTGGCGTCTAAGATTTTTGGAGTTTTAATTTCACCTTTGGTGACTTAAAAACTGAAAAGACTCTTGAAGAAATGATATTAAATGAAGAAGTTGTCTCTTTTGGTAATATTAAAAATTTTGAGAACCCGCTAAAATGGGGGATTTTGGGGGCAACTCAAAATTTTCTTATGTAAACCTCTTTTGAATGACCCCTCATGATAGAAATCCATCTTAAGGTCTGGAGAAAGTGCAGGCCATTTGATCAGACCAATCACTTTAAAATGATGGGTCACTCAAAAGGGGTTTACATTAGAAAAATTTGAGTTGCACCCAAAATCTCCCGTTTTTGCGGGTTCTCAGAATTTTTAATATTAAAAAAAGAGACCACTTCTTAATTTAATATCATTTCTTCAAGTGTCGTTTAAGTTTTTAAGTCACCAAAGTTGAAACTAAAACTCCAAAAGTCTTAGACGAGAGGTTTCAAAAATGAGTTGTATTAAAAACTTTGACAAGCTGCCATTTTGGATAGAAACACGTTAAAGACCGCCAACCTCCACCATTCGCCTATTTTCTAAAGCTGCTTAAAATTAGGTGTCACTCAAAAGGGGTCCCATTTGAAAATTTTGAGTTGCCCCCAAAATCCCCCATTTTTGGGGCATACTCAAAATTTACGATAACATCAAAAGATACTTTGGGTTAAGTTAATATCGTTCCCCAAAAGATATTTGTTTGTTTTAACAAGCACAAAAATTAAATGGGGGCGGGGACTTTTTTTACACACAGTATGTGTAAACAAACTGAAAACGTTCTGTCACTGGAGAGTTTAAGTTAGTTTAACTCAGGTTTTTTTGGAGGTTGCAAACATACTAAAAAGTTCTACCAAATTATAAATATTTACAAACCGAAAACATACTGTGATACATACAAAAAATACAATATAATATAACAGCTGATTTCACCCATCATCTGTAATACTTAAACAAAACCTAGCGTTGATTATACTTTGGGATTATGTTTACGACTCCAAACAATAATATAATGTCTTGTGAAGTTTATTTTTTTCAATATGAGTTATATTACTAATATAGGCTATAATACAAGATTTGCTTTGAGACTATTTAAAATTAATATAAATACAACCTTTTATCATCAACGTATTCATTTATACAAATTTAAAGAAGATGGTCATTCGTTTAACTTCGGAATCATTCGTACATCTTCGTATAACATATTCCATTAATAATTTCTTCATTATAATATTAATAACTTCTAAATATTTTGATATACAGTATCAATTAAAACAGAAAGCAACTAAAAGACAGTATTTTTATCTCTATTTTGATACATATAATAATGTATATAATTAAAACATTTTTACAAAAAGGCATACAGTTTAAAAAAATCATATCTAAATAAACCTTATAATTGTACACATTTACCGAGTTAAATATACTCTCAGCACAGATTAGGGATATTCGATACACATCGATGCATAAAAAACATCGATGTTTACGATTCGTTACATGAAATCAGTTCGATGTATTACATGGGTTCAAATTTATTCGATGTAACAATGTATTTTCATTCGATGTATCGAAAGGTCCAAGAATGCAACCTACTACTGTCCTACTGAATGTATTGCTACTTTTCATCCGATTTTGAATTTACTCTTTCTGTTTGTCAAAAATTATCTTGGCGTTTTTGCAGACGACGACATTGTTTTACATTCTACTGTTAAATGTTGACTACATAAAAACATACTGTGACTAAAGACCTAACATATTAGTTAGAACCTCGGGCTATTTAAAAAAAAAATGTATTATAATTCGTGCATTTCTGTTGGCTTATGGTCGGATAGTAAATTTACGCCCTAAGATGATAAGTACAGAAGTATAAAACCTTAAGTCAAAATGGCACATAAAATAAGTCATAGACTCAACTTGACTTGTTCTAAAAAACCTAATCTATAAATAAGTGTAGATTTTTTGAGGTGAAACCCATTAGCGGTTATTAACTCCTGACAAATCTGTGTAGAAACTAATTCCAGTAAATCAGCCGTTATGGAAAGCCGATTTAAATTGATACATTTTATTTTGTTTAAATTACTCTATTCATTTGCTTTTAAATTATTGGAATATTTCGACATTTTCCCCTCGAAACAGACTTTGTTTAGCATAGTTATAGTCATATAAGCAAATGTATTCGATGTTTAAGAACATCGATGTTTACTAATCGATACATCGTATTACATCGATGTACAAGTAGCGATGTGTAACATCGATGTTTTGTTTCAAATGGACATCCCTAGCACACATAGGTTGACCTACATAAAGTTTGTTGTTTAAACAGTATTTTTTTAAATTATATAGTTCTGATGTGTATCTAATTAATCTGAATGTGGTTTTTCATGGAGGATTACTATTAAAATACATTAAACGATAGAAATTTAACTTGAAAATGTTGACAAATGTTAATTAACGTACAATAGTAAAATGTGAGCACTGAAACCAGTAAAACCGACATTTGACGATATCTTACTAAAGAAGAAACACAAATAACATTTACAACGTTGTCAAATTGAACAATATATAATTACGTTTGTTACGCGCATGCGCTAGTTAAAAGGTAAACTATTAAGTGTATGTAAATATGTATAAGTTGGTAGAACTTGTTACTATGATTGCAACCCTCCAAAAACCTGAATTATACTAACTTAAACTCTCCAGTAACAGTATGTTTTCAGTTTGTTAACATATAAAGTTGGTAGCACTTCTTACTTTCCGAAATAAATCCGGCAACGCTGTAAGTATCTATCAATATGCAAAGATGACGTTCGTTATAGTCAATCGCCTAGTAAACTTCTATTATAGTATTTTAAAAAAACCTGAACTAAACTAATTTAATCTTTCCAGTATGTACGCACAGTCGCTTTTATATGAGTTGGTTTTGTTCACGAATATTATTATTTACTTTTTGGTGTCGGTGGAGTGTTTAGTTTCTTTCCTTTAGAGCAAACATAGAGGAAACGACTAAACTCAACCTGCATTCTGGATGTTTTCTTTTTTTCGAATTTTCTGTAATACTTGACCGCAGCTGAATTGTTTTGTGTTTACAGGCTCAGCTTAATCCGTAGTTTTAGAATATGAAAAAACCCATTTTATACAGTCACATTGTCATACTAATTACAGAGAAAGTGTTTTAACCCTAGAACCGGCAGAAAGCACGTTCCTTGCTGTCACTAACTGCCAGGACAACACATTTGTAACGCGTGATTGTATCGAATATTTGACCCACTAAAAATCTTCCAATCTCAAAAAGACAAACACCGTTGGAAAGGAAGCGATTTAAACCTTAATTTTTGTATTTACATTTTTTTTCTAAAACGTATATTTACAAATGTAATCATCGTTTTAAAGTTGTAGTTTTTTGTAAAGCTATTGCCGGGCATGAAAACACAAAGAAATTACTCAACTTTGTCACTTCTCTAAACCTCAATGGCATTCAACAGAAATCTTTTGATTAGTAGCATAAATATACTATTTGATTCGTCGAGATTTTGTATTAATTCTAAAACTGCCTTTCAATCAGACGTCACTCCTATACTTTTCAAAATAGAAAGGTTTCTGTAAACCCTTGCAATTGGACAGTTTTAAACCAATAAAAAGCACGTATGCAATCGAGATAACGCCTACAATTCTTTAAGTTACTATTTATAGCTTTATACCATTTTGTAGAGAAAACTTCGATCTTTCGTTTGATGTAAGGTAAACTAGATTTGACTGGTTATATGTTATTCAAACAGCAGTGGAAAGTATAGACTTGCATAGAATTCAAACACGCAAGATAGCAAAGTAAGACTGTTTCCCACGCTGCCCAACGGACATTTTTTGTATGTCCTTTATCGCCGCGAGGTTTCATTTGTTCCATCTCATTTTGTAATTCAACTAAAGCTAAGTCAAATACTTTTATGAAATAATAATTAACAAGTATACAGTTCAGTTCTTTGGTTTATTCGCTACACTTTCTTATAATAATATTTCATACTTGGGCAAGGGATGTATTCATAAATTACTATTCAAACTAGGCCTAGTTTAGTTGGGAGTCTTGTAGTAGGAACAAAAAAAATGGTGTTTTAAAAATAAGAAATTTTAAATTGATAAATATTTTTACAAAGTTTTATTTAGAACTAAATTACAAAACTTTTTTACATTTATGAAAAAAATTGCAAAAAAATTTTACTACTTTTTATGTAGGCCTAAAGTTAAACGTTTACCTTTCGTAACTGAACATTTTTTACATGTATCATTTTTTTACTGACATATATATAAATTCTTTCAACCTTTTCTACGAAAAAGCCACGGGAACACTTTTGGATTAGGGTTTATTTACTATTTTGGCAAATTTTTGAAAAAATGCTTCCAAAAGCCAAAAAATCTAGGGTTTTAGGGTTAATTGCATAAACGAAAAGTACACTAAATTTAACTAAATGTCTAAGTTATTTAAATCATTAATTTTTAACAAGTTTGAACTGAATTACATTTCTCCCAGGTTTAATAGTGATACCTCAATAACTTGCAATATTTCTTCTAGCCAGCGTCAAACTTTATTAGCATTGTATAATTCCGTGCTTAATGCAATATCCTCATGGTAAATATGAATTTATATAACGGAATAAATAAAACCTCCGATAACTGACTATGTCCGTATTTACGGTTTACCCAATAGAAATAAATATCCCTAAATAGAGGGCGCCAGGCACGCCAACTTGCGTGTTCTAACGCCATTACTCCTGTATTTGTCAACAATCAAAACGGATTTTGTAATTTGCTACAAATTGAATTTGCTTTGAAACAACCACACCGCGGCCATCTTGATTAGAATCTGAAGTTTATAAGTAAAATTAGCAGATGTGCCATCTCGTACTACATAATTGACGAAGTTTTGCTTAAAATAACTTGGGCTTTTTTATGCTGTGTACATTTTTTGGTTAAATACTATAGTGATTCGTTCCTTGGTGACGAAATGTCAGTACCCAGTAAGGTCATGTAACGTAATAGGAGGAATAACACTATTATTAAGTAGAAGACGTTACCACGGTAATTGGTTACGGGGAACACCCTATTACTTTTGTAACGAACTGGACTGAAATCAACTACAGACTCCGATTCACTGTCACTAACATTGTATTCTAACTATACTGCATATAAAGTGCCTTTGGCTGGTAACTGACACTATGGTGACAGGTGACAGATTGCCTTATCACCGTATGTAGCTTTATGATTTCTGATAATGGTTTTCCGCTTATTAGTCCGGTCAATTTAGACATTCGGTGCTACATAAATTCCCACCAAGCTGAAAATCAGTAAGATTGTTTAAAATATGATTAAAAATAAAATTTGAAAGTTCCCCATCTTTCCCCTGTATGGAAAAAATTTTATTCAAGGTCAAAGGTCAAAAAAATTAGTTTTCCACGATTTTTAGCAAAACGATAAGTTTTATCATAAAAATACTTCAGAGAAAAATTGTAGATCATAAAATTATCTACAAAAAATGTATCAATGTTTTTTTTCCTACGAGCCACCGTTTTTGAGATATAACGATTCAAAAAGTTGTAATCGTCATAATATGCACACGTTTCCAGGCCACCTATGAGGTAGTGTACTTAGCGCGTTTTTTTGACGTGATTTCCCCAGTAGGCCTATTCCACGGGTCTGTTGTTATCCTGTTTAATTTGAAACTATTGCAAAATAATGGATATTAGCAGAGATTGAAAAGATAAAAGCAATTTAAGTTAAAAAAAAGTAGTGAAATTTAATCGTCCGAGTCGTAACTTTGAAATTCTTCTTCTTGTTCTTCTTCTTGATGTTCTTGTTCTTGTTCGTCTTGTTCTTCTTCTTCTTCTTGTTGTTCTTGTTCTTCTTCATTTTCATCCTGAGTACATGTAAACTGCGTTAATAGCGATGTATCGCATGTCGCCTCGTAGGACTCAAACGGATCCTCCACTGTTGGTGATTCAATATTAGAGCACGACCGGCCTTGACAATGTGTACATGCCAGAGAACAAAACAGTCCGACTTTTTTGCAACCACATTTAGCACTGCATACCTTTTTGCAGTTGCAAAAAATTGTGTTCCGCAGTTTTTCCGGCGCAGGTGGAAGTAAAGTTTGGACTGGTTCTAATGAATTGTTTACCAACTTTCAATCCCAGTCTGTAGGGTCTAGCTGATAACCAAGCCACACTTGAACTTGGTAATATACGCGAAAAAGATGTTGATGAGCAGCAACTGAGGTTGGAGGAAGACAAGCTAATTGTACTTGTTTTTTACTTTTAGTATTTTTAACGAAACATGCATATCTATACTTATCTAAGCAGGTAGTTTTTTTTAGGAGCTCCATATTTAGAAAGAAGAAAGCGAATGCCGTTAGTGATAATTTCTTGTCGAGTTGAATTACTATTTTTAAAAGCTTCAGCACATTGAACTAAATTTTGTTTTTCAAACATTTTGAAAACTGTTATTTTACCCCTTCTGTAAAATGCAGAAGTTGTATCACAGCCAGTTATTGCGTGTAAAAATAGTACATGATTTTGACACTTTGCAAAAGTAGATAAACTTTTTGATGAATATATTTCCGATTGATGTTGAGCTTTTCCTGGTTTTAAGAAGAAAATAGTTTTTTCAGTTGGAGTTTGAGCAGTGAGTAATACGAGTAAGTCTACATCTTCACCAACAACAATAGTTGTATTTGTCAAATTGAATTGTTCTATTGCTGTTTCAATTATGAATACATCAGCATCATTATTAGCTAGTTTTACCAATATATTTTCAGCAGTAAATTTTTCTTTCAACATTGAAATGAACCGAGACTTGTTGTGAGTATTTGTAAGAAATTTTTGTTGAGTGGTTGGAACTGTCATATTTTCATCAAATAAAATATCAATTGATGTAGATGTTCCTAAAGTTCGACGACGTTGTTCTGCAGCTTTGGTATTTCTCGTGCAATCATTATAGCCATCAAATACTACAGTTTTTTCATTTTAGCTGATATTTTTATAGTTATATCTTACGTATATTTTATATTATAAGTGTAAGTTACAATGACCGATAGAAAAATATTTTAATATATATTACATCTATAGATATGTATATACGTGGCGTACTCATGCATATTATGACGATTACAACTTTTACAACTTTTTGAATCGTTATATCTCAAAAACGGTGGCTCGTAGGAAAAAAAGTATTGATACAATTTTTGTAGATAATTTTATGATCTACAATTTTTCTCTGAATTATTTTTATGATAAAACTTACCGTTTTGCTGAAAATCGCGAAAAACTAATTTTTTTGACCTTTGACCTTCAATAAAAATTTTTCCATACAGGGGAAAGATGGGGAACTTTCAAATTTTATTTTTAATCATATTTTTAACAATCTTACTGATTTTCAGCTTGGTGGGAATTTATGTAGCTTTACTCTTATTTTTTGGTCTAAATTGACCGGACTATATCTGTCACTCACTCGTCATAACTACGTGATTCTTGCTGCTATAATATTTTTGAAAATCAAGCAATCCAGCAATGAGCCAGATCAGACTCCATAGGTGTTATAAAAATCTTTCAATATCTTATCTTAAATTCTTATAGTTTATTTTAATGTAAAGAAATAAATTACCTTATTTTAGATCCGTCGTTTCACTTCGACTGTATTTTAATTAAGACGCATTTCGGAGTCTGAACTCCATCTTCAGTTTATACCGTATATGTACTAATATTATAAAGAGATAAAATTTGTTTGTTTGTTTGTATATGGGGGGGTAATCTCTGGAACTACTGAACCGATTGAAAAATAGTTTTACTAATAAAAAGCTACACTATCCCAGAGTAATAATGGCTATAATTCATTTCGATAAAAGCATTTTTTATTTAAATATTTGTAAATTTACTTGGAAAAATCTTAGGTTAGGCTTAGACTGATGAACCAACACATGTATTTACATTTATTAATTATTGAATAAAATAACAGATAAAACAGCTGTTTGCTCCAATATTTCCATTAACAGATGATTTCTAACTTTTAGGTTAGGTTTTTAAAGTGTATACCTGAGCCTTGCTGGATCTTTTAACCGTTATTATAACTGCAGTTATAAATACACGAAATAATTTGATTTGAACATTTAACATTATTAACAATCTTAGCTTTGGGGTTACTATTAATCCTACACATTTATTATAAAGCAAAAATTGCATGATTATGTTTATAGAAGGTTCACGCAGGGGTTTCCCCTAGTGAATAATAAAGATAAAGATACTCTACAGTAAAGATGTCGAAGAAGAAACGTACGTTATTAAAGATACCGCTCGAGCAGACGGATTCAAAAGTCAAATAGTTGACAAGTTATTGGAGAACACTAAATTGACCAAAAAAACACAACATTATACAGAGTGGAACGGACAAAAGGAAATTTGTCGCCGATTACACCAATATAATGACTACAATGCCAAAAAATGGATTCAGTAATCATAACATCATTGTCACACATTCCACCAACAACAATATCCAAACATTTTGCGTAAAAATACAAACATAACTATGGTTAAGAAATCAGGCGTCTATAAATTAGATTGTGACGACCGTGATTGCTCCTACATCGGACAAACGGGCAGAACTTTCATGAAGCACTTCAAAGAAAATTGGTTCAAAAAAATGTATGTGCCAATAGATCGAGTTATGTGCAACATTTAATTGGGAGCGATCATTCGTACACAGGTTTCGAAACCAACATGACAACACTCCTCATTCGAAAAAAGGTAAGATTGACGAACGCGTTTGATAAGTTTGAGATATACAAAGCATTCAAACAATCACTAGACAACATACTAAATGATAAATTGTCCATCCAATCTACCTCCCTGTTATGAGGCGGCTTTGATATGCGATAAACTGTTAAGACCAACAAAATCTATATATATCTATATATATAAAATTCAATGTATGTTTGTACGTTTGTCTGTATGTTTGTCCTTTATGCGTTACCAAACCGTCCATCCGATTGCTTTGAAATTTTGCATAGTAACACAGGTTAACCCTGGAAAGGTTTTAGGCCATTTACCAAAGTCCTAGGACACTAGGGCTACGCCCCAGTGGCCCTCAAAGTTTCGATGTTAATCTTATGGAAGGTCAATCTTAAGGAAGAAGAAGAAATATTTCTTTTGATTTTATCAGAAACAGCTGTTCGTATGAAAAGCTTAAAACAGCTGATTTTGATCAACAACTGATTTGGATCAAAAACTGAATATAATTTTAGGTTAGGTAAATCAAGCAATGAGCAGAATCCCATTATAATATACATTGGCCCTCAGGGATACGAATTACAGTCTTTCAAAGTTTCAAATTAAGCAATAGCGAAACATTGCCGGGTCAGCTAGTATATATATAAAAGCGAAATACCGCTCACTCACTCACTCACTTACTCATCAAGATTTCTCAAAACTACCGAACGGATTGAAATGAAATTTGGTATGTAACGTCCTCTAGGGCCATAGGTGCTCACTAAGAAAGGGTTTGAAAAAAATTTAAATTTTAGGGGGGTTTAGGGGATCAAAGTTATTAAAAAACGATTTCTTCAAAACTACGGTAACGGATTGGAATGAAATTTGGTATGTAGCTTCCTCTAGGGCCATAGGTACTTATTAAGAATGGTTTTGAAAAAATTGGAAATTTTAGTGGGGAGGGTTCGGGGGGATCAAAGTTATTAAATCACGATTTCTTCAAAACCACCAAATGGATTGGAATGAAATTTGGTATGTAGCTTCCTCTAGGGTCATAAGTGTTCACTAAAAAAGGGTTTTAAAAAATTGGAAATTTTAGGGGGGATTGGGGGTAAAAATTACTAAATCACGATTTCTTCAAAACTACCGAACAGATTGGAATGCAATTTGGTATGCAGCTTCCTCTAAGGCCAGGCGCTCGCTAAGACAGGGTTTAAAAAATTCGAAATTTTAGGGGGGATTTGGGTGGATCAAAGTTATTAAATCACGATTTCTTCAAAACTACCGAACGGATTGGAATGCAATTTGGTATGTAGCTTCCTCTATCGCCAAAGGTGTTCACTAAGAAAGGGTATGAAAAATTTCGAAATTGTAGGAGGGGTGTGGGGGAGCAAAGTTACTAAAATCATAATTTCAGATCTTTTATTATTATGACAATAGTGCTTTTATTATTTAAGATCTATATATATAAAAGTCAAATACCACTCACTGACTGAACACTTAAGAATAATACAATTACGTTAAAAAGACTGAAAATACCAACCACCACGGGCAACGCCGTACGGGTCAGCTAGTAATCTATAATCCTAGCCTCACCGCAAAAGTCAGTAGTTCGCGAACCATGCAGCAGTGCGCCCGTGACTCTGCGCAATAAATAATTGTATATGTGTGTATAGTGTTTTAAGGTTTTGACAACCTTTAAGGAGGGATAAACTGATGATGGAGTTCTGACTCCGAAACGCGTCTCAATAAAAAGAGAATTTAAGTCACATTAAGAAACAAAAAGAAGGCAATTTATTACTTTGCAACAACTGTTAATCAATATCGATTTGGACACCGAACAATGCACATTATAGTTTTTGTATGTAGAGTGTAATAGTTATTTGTGCATCTAGGGTGCAAAGTTGAGTGTCATAAAGTAAACTTTGCACTTATAATACACACAACGATTTTCCTACGGCTACATTTTAAATTAGTGATGCAGGGTCCAAAGTAAACAGCTGGCGAGTGATAAAGTAAAACAAAGAGGTATAATTACTTGATGAACACATGTTGTTTAGTTTGCGCACAGCTGCGAGTGTTCAAAAACGCCTTTTATTAAGTAGCTGTAGGAAAATATATTTTTAATCCAGCACTACTTTTAAGAGGACTTTTCTGTCTCGTTAATAGGGTAGAAAAAACCACTTTCAAAAACATGCTCTGTAAATTTACATGTTGAAAATCCCTTACTGCATGGATCCGGTTGTATTATGTTAATTCTTGTACGCCCATTTTACCGAGGGACAAACTCTACACAGCCATGGCAATTGCAGCGACCTTTAACGCGTTCACTACTAAGGACGCGCATGTGAGCTTGACACTGGACACAATGAGAAGCGGCCGACACACAGTGCATTGCACGCCAAACCCCGCATTGTGAGTATTTTCAATACACAATGCATTGCGTGCTTCGCACGCCAACCTCCGTGTTGGGAGTATTTTCAATACACAATGCATTGCGTGCTTCGCACGCCAACCTCCGCGTTGGGCGTATTTTCAATACACAATGCATTGCGTGCTTCGCACGCCAACCTCCGAGTTGGGAGTATTTTCAATACACAATGCATGCGTGCTTCGCACGCCAACCCCCC
>JAGFPH010003924.1:111001-124456 GCA_018207615.1 Philaenus spumarius | reverse complement strand
TGATCGCAATTACTTTCTCCCTATACTATAGTATAGAGAAAGTATAGATATCGCAATTACCTTCTCCCTATACTGTAGTATAGAGAAAGTATAGTGATCGCAATTACTTTCTCCCTATACTATAGTATAGAGAAAGTATAGTGATCGCAATTACTTTCTCACTATACTATAGTATAGAGAAAGTATAGTGATCGCAATTACTTTCTCACTATACGACAGTATAGAAAAATTATAGTGATCACAATTAATTTCTCACTATACTATAGTATAACGAAAGTATAGTGATCGCAATTACTTTCCCACTATACTATAGTATAGAGAAAGTATAGTGATCGCAATTACTTTCTCACTATACTATAGTATAGAGAAAGTATAGTGATCGCAATTACTTTCTCATTATACTATAGTATAGAAAAAGTATAGTGATCGCAAACAAAATCGATGTTGAGATTTTTGTAGAAATATCCGTTTTGGGACCCCCTGAGTCCAAAAAAGTGATTTTTACAAAATGTCTGTCTGTATGTATACAAAGCTAGAGCGAAAACTATTCGATCGATTTCAAACAAATTTGCACCAAACATATCATGTAGGCCTGTAGGAGAGGGGCTACATTAAAGTAGGAGAGTAAGTAATAAATATTATTATTATTAGCTAGAGAGAAAACTATTCGATCGATTTCGAACAAATTTGCACCAAATCTGTCAATTAGGCCTGTATAGATGCACGAAAACAGGATTTGAAATTTTTTGAAAAACAACCCTCTTTCTGGCCAAAACCCCCCAAACAATCAGTTATTATTTTTTTTATAAAAAAAACTGCTCTAACGATTTTGATAAAATTTGGCTTATTTGTAGCCCTTAATGTACTCTACCCCATATGCAAATAACAGCATCTTTCTGAAAATTCTCGTTTACCTAAAAAAATAATAATAACTAATTTTTGGGTATTTTTTGGCCAAAAGGGGGTTGTTTTTCAGAAATTTTCAAAACCTTTCTTCGTGCATAAAGGCCCAAATGACATGTTTGATGCAAATTTGTTCGAAATCAATCTAATAGTTTTCTCTCTAGCTAATAATAATAATATTTATTAGTTACTCTCCTACTTTAATGTATCCCCTCTCCTACTTTAATACAATTATGAAGTCACATTGAATCTGTTTAATAATTTTAAAATGTTTGTGAGAAAGTATGTGTCAGTTCCTGGTACCGTTTATTTTAAATACTATTACTAAAAAAATAACAGACTTTATCTAGGCCTACCTAACTGTGCTGTCGGGAACTTTTAACACAGTAAATGTGTACAACTGTGTAAGAACTGTATAAAACTATAGCCTATTTGTATTTTTTTTTTTAATTTATATACGTTATTATATATTTTAAGGAAAATAAAAATATCATCTTTTAATTGCTTTTTATTTCATAGTCTATTTATAGATAAAATTATTTAGAAGTTATTAATATTATAGTGAAGAAATTAATAATCTTATATGTTTAGGCTATATGTTATACGAAGATGTACGAATGTTTCCGAAGTTAAAAGAAAATGTATCTTTTCTTTAAATTTGTATAAACGAATATATTGATGAAAAAAGGTTGTATTTATGTACAGTGTATAACGTCAAAGCAAATCTTATAACGTAATAAATATAGCATACACAATTTAGTTCTATAACTCATGTATAAAAAAACCAACTTCACAAGGAATTATAATGATTGTAGTTGTAAACATAACCACAAAGTGTAAACTACGCTAGGTTTAAGTATTACACCTGATGGGTGAAATCAGCTGTTATATTATATGTTACTCACGTACGTATGTACACTTGCTTTTAAATGAGTTGATTGTAACTGTGAAGGCCTATTAATATGTTATAAAGGATGTAGATATTTTGTGGCAGGTAAAATGATGGTCCGTCATTCATATTGTATTATTTAGTTGCTTTAATTAAGGGATTAAGTTACGTTAAGAAGTAGAGCTCGGCCCAGATACAGAGTTTTAATGTTATAGGCACAGATTCATACTTAACAAATTGCTTTACAGTTTAACCTATTCTACATTTTATTGACATGAGAACAAGTTTTTAAATACAATTGCCAGTACTTGAAATGTTGATGCATTTTTAAAAAAAATATGTTAGGCTTCTATTCAGCTTCTTTGCGCGGGTCCAGGAGCCCAAAAGCAAGACCCCCCCATTTTCAACCAGTACATTCTTTCAAAGAAACATTTGTACTCAAAGAGAGAGGGGGAGAGAGAGAGGTAATTATAAAGAATGAAAATAATGAAAGACAGAGGAAAGAGATAACATAATATGTGAATTAGTGCCAGCAAAAAAGAGAGAGGTAAGTAAAATGAATCTCTAGGTATGTTTATGGGCAAAGTTAGGACCAACACTACTTGTCTTCCTATTAACTCTTTCAAAATAAACATTTTTTTACAAGAACAATGAAACGACATTATAAACATAAGCAAAAAACACAAAGAAAACAGGAAGGCTGAATAAAAAAGAAAACAGCAGTAAGGGAGAAAGAGGAAAACGACGAACAGAATAGCGGTGAAGAAAAAGATAAGAGGACAGAGTGGCAGAGGTGTGTGAAAGAGAGAGCGTGTGTTTTGTAGAAAGCGAAAACATAGAGAAGAGAGAGCAAGTGTATTAGTGCGACAGATAAGTAGATAGATAATATGTCTTTGTTTTGGAGTAAAATCAGAACCTCCCTTCTACTTAACCTCTTAAAAAAAAAAACACATTTTTACAACCCGATGATACATTTTTAGTAGAATTATACCTATAGACATACGAATAAACGAAACACAATCAAACATAATTTAAAAACTACTAAATATAACACAATTTAATTATTTGTGTTTTAACACAATTTGGAGATCTGCTACTAACGTGTCCCATGGCGAGCATGGTGGGAAATTGTGTTTAATTTTCAAAATTTTAGATATTGATTTTTAGTAACTTAGGTAAGATCTCCATTTCAACTCTGTTATAGAAATATTCAAGATCTCACTGCACTGAAAAAACTCTATCCTTGCAGCAACACAATTAATGTTGCGGTAAAAGAAATATTTCTTTACGGGTCAGCAGGGTGTAGTTAGCTTTACTGTTAAAGTAAGCTACTGTTGATCTCTTGATGTTATAGCAATGTTATTAACTTAGTAGCAAATGTAAGTTCAACAGTAAGCCTAATGTTTCTATGACATTAAGGCACTACTAACTATGTCGCAAGGCTAGTTAATGTAGTAGTGAATATAAACTAATGTAGTTATAACATTAGGTAGAGTGTTTACTATTGTAGTGTTCCTTTACTGGTAAGTTAGTTGTTATTGTCACAAAAATAATAAAATTAGGCAATACATCTACAAAATATTACACTCATATTAGTTACTGTAATCATAAGAGTAATTGCTCTGTGTGTTTCAGTATAACTAACATCCTTGCAAGGTTAGTTGATGTAGTGGTGAACTTCATACTAATACAGTTATAACACTAGTTAAGATTGTAATTACTATATAGTTTGTTTATTGTAACAATAGTTATTTTTGTCACAACAGAAACAGTTTTTCTTAACTCCGATATTTTATTTCGAAATTTTTTCGACAAGCTTTCCCCTGCATACTAACTGTCGAGGTCCTTCAGTTTGAGGAGTTACATAGTAAGAGTTATGGAAAAAATAAAAATTAAGTGTAAGATAACTATAAAATATATTATATAATATACATCCAAATACAATGGTATTAGTTAAGCTAGTTTGAAGTAACGTTTTTGTTAATAAAAACCATTCTTAGTCTTAATAATTCGTTAACAAGGGTTGATCAATACTCGTAAACATCGTAAATTATTTTAAATACATAAATTATTTCAAATATCAGAATAATTAGTTGTGATAAAAGTAATCAAAATTCATTATCCAAATATTTGTATATGCTATTGTTAGGTTTTTGGAGAACATCAAAATATTTGCAAAATAATAAAATAAGTCTCTGTTATTTCAAATGTAAAATATTCCTAAAACAATTCATGTTAATTGACTGATGCCATTGACAGTCTAACTGAGGCTTTAATGAAAAAGTACTTCTTAAAAACCACTCCTACATATTAAAAATTCATTCACACATTTTTAAAAGCTAAACAACTAAACTGAATCTTTTAAAATATTTTTTTAACAAATCCTTTATTTGTTGTAAGATGTAGTTGTTATTAATAAATATTTTAGCGAAATGCCTGACGTATTTAAATTAACAATTATGCTAGGTTGTTAATTTTCTATCTTTGAGCCTTAAATTTTTACTTGAAATTATTGTTTAGAAATACTGTATTAGTATTAATAAAACTTACTTTGTTGACATCATCCGTGGAATTCTCACTTGTTGAGCTCACAGAGATGTAGGCAAGATTATTGTACTGCTATTTGAATTACTAGATGTAAAATTTAAACTTGCCTTATAAGATGTACAAGGGTCAAAGTAATTATTGGAGTCCTAGAACATAGTATGCAATATTAAAAATCAACTGCATACTACAGCTTAAATGAAAAATAATTAACACAAAATAATTAATTATGTAACACAAATGCTGACTTAAAAAGAACAATTAAATTAGATATGTTGAAGTAAATACATACTTCAGCACTGAGGTAAGAAGATACAAGTTTAATGACATTCTTTCAACGGCTTAGGTTAAGCATGAATTTGATCCTCGCACCTACAGAAGGAATAAGTTCCTTTACATGGATTTTCTCCATATTGGATAGGGCAAGAATTTTTTGAAATGAAAGTATATTTGTTGATAAACTAATTATGTGTAAATAGATTACTAAAATGAATTTGAAATATTTACCAGAATGATTATTAAAACAATAATTTAAAATATATAGAAAATAGATTATTTATATATCTGGAAAAGAGTATGACAAAGTTATGTATAACTTCAGGCAACCTCCCATAACCTGTAATGAAATTTTAACATTGAATCTATATCGTATTTATTATGGTAGTTTTTAAAATTACTGCATCTAATTATAATACTGTATTAACTTATGTATATACCTGAACTTACCTTCAAAAATTTTAATATAATTTTGAAATCCCATGACGTCAACAAAGATTCTACATCATCATCCATGGATGTTGAAAAAACGAGAAGATCGACAATGAAGCACTTTAGTTATAGCTGTTTGGTGTGGTCTTTGTTGTTACTTGTTAGTCTACCGAGTACTGAAGAGAAACTTAATTCGAATTTCGTAAAAACGTGAGAAACTATAATTGTGGACAGGGTAATTCTAAAACAGGAAAAGGCTACCGTCTAAAGGATGTACAGCGGATGTAACCCAGTTCACTGCATAAATAACCGCCTTTATGCCTTGTAAGTAAACTAACATTGTGAACATATTAAGATATTGTTTTCATTCCGTTTTTTAGATGTATATTACGTTAGATTTACCTTATAGTTACATTAACTTAACTTTACGTATATTAAATTAACTATGACATTAACTGCATTAGAGTTTACAGTAAAACTCAACATTAAACAAACCTTATAGCAATGCAAATATTTCAAGATCTTCAGTAACCATGTCATTATAAATGTTACCATGACAGAAAAACTGTTAACATAAATTTAAATTTGCAGTACGGTTAGAGTTTTTTTAGTGATAGCCTACGTCATTAATATGCGAATGCACAGATCGAGATAGAATTGATGAGCTTACGTTTGTAAATATTTTCTTAAAATTAATGTACGAAATTTCAGCTCCTTAGCTTTAATTAAAGAATACCAATTACAATTTTTTGTTTTAGAAGTTATTATCACATTTTCATTACTTAGCTGCACGTAACAAAAGGTAAAACTAGTTTACTTTTTATATGTTTTTCATGCAATAAATGTACAAAATTTCAGCTTTATGACTTTAAGAAAAGTATAACAAACAATATTTATTGTTTTAGCGATTGTTTCAACCCTTAAAGGCCAAATATTTTAAAATCTTTTCTTAGTGTGCCTCTATCACCTATGAGCAATATGCGTACCAAATGTAACGTTCCTAGGCGGTATGGATTTTGAGTTATATAACAAATAATATTTATTGTTTTAGGGGTTGTTTTAACCCTTTAAGGAAAGCAATTTTAGAATCCTTTCTTAGTGCGCCTCTATCGCCTATGAGCAATATGTAGGCCTACACCAAATTTAACGTTCCTAGGCGCTATGGATTTTGAGTTATATAACAAAAAATATTTATTGTTTTAGGGGTTGTTTTAACCCTTTAAGGCCAGCAATTTTTGAATCCTTTCTTAGTGCGCCTCTATCACCTATGAGCAATATGTGCACCAAATTTAACGTTCCTAGGCGGTATGGATTTTGAGTTAATAACAAATAATATTTATTGTTTTAGGGGTTGTTTTAACCCTTTAAGGCCAGCAATTTTAGAATCCTTTCTTAGTGCGCCACTATCGCCTATGAGCAATATGTGCACCAAATTTAACGTTCCTAGGCGGTATGGATTTTGAGTTATATAATAAATAATATTTATTGTATTAGGGGTTGTTTTAACCCTTTAAGGCCAGCAATTTTAGAATCATTTCTTAGTGCGCCTCTATCGCCTATGAACAATATGTGCACCAAATTTAACGTTCCTAGGTGGTAGGGTTTTGAGATCTATAACAAACAATAATTATTGATTGTAAGAGTTGTTTCAACCCTTTAAGGCCAAATTTTTAGATATTTTAATACATATTCTGCTGTTCGGGGCGGAGATAAATTCAACAAGTCAAAGATTATAAAAATTGGTTCAGCCGTTCTTGAGTTATAAGTGGTGTTTTATATAAGAACACGGTTTAGTTTTATATGTAATAATATAAAATATATAATTTAGATTGATGTTGATGATTTCCTAATAATCCGGCCCACAAGGATGAAGTACAAGGATTACGTAATCATACACAGAGTTGACTATGTACATAAATACCATAATTTTAAATTAATCTTTATTCTAATGTATTAATTTGGTACAGACACTTTTAGGAGATCTATGGTGTTGAAAAATTATATTTTTAATTTTTGTTGCCGGAAGACAACTTGTATATTACAGACGAACCTATATAAAATGTGTGTTAGGTCTTTCTTTTTATTGAAACAGGTTGTAATCTACGCTGTTTGATTACAAAGGTTAAAAGCGCAGATACATTGCATTCGTACAATAACACCCTAAAAATAAGGAAACTTGAAGGAAAAGGAAAATGTGCTAAACAATAAACTATTATAAAAGCGAGTGTACTTCCCGTACGTACGTAAGTGAGTAACATATAATATAACAGCTGTAACCCATTATCTGTAATACTTACAAACCCAGGTAGATTATAGTTTGGGATTATGTTTACAACTTCAATCGTTAAAATTTCTTGTGATGTTGATTTTTTTTAAATGAGTTATAGAACTAATGTATGCTATAATAAACGTTATAATATTTGCTTTGAGGTTATAAACTGTATATTATATAAATGCGACCTTTTATCATCAATATATTTGTTTATACAAATTTAAAGAAGAGAGACCTATTCGTTTAACTTCGGAAACATTCGTATACATCTTCGTATAACGTATAAACATATTCGATTATTAATTTCTTCACTGTAATAGTAGCCTAATAACTTCTAAATAATTTGATCTATCATTTATGAAATACAAAGCAATTAAAAGATATTATTTTTATCTTTCTTTAAGTATATAATAACGTATGCAAATAAAAATGTTTAACACATAGGCCTACAGTTTTATAATCCTTATTATTGTACACATTTACCGAGTTAAAAATCCCCGTCAGCATAGCTAGGTTTAGGTAGGCCTAGATAATTATTTCTTAATGTTGTTTTTAAATAGTTTGTTTTTTAAATGATGAATTTCCTGAGTGTATCTAATTAATCAGCCTGTGATTTCTCACGGGGGCTTACTAGTAGTTCAATATAACTACCACAGAACAAATGCAGAGAATAAAGGAAAACAATGTTAGAGTAAAACAAATAACTGTAAATCAAATCATAAGAGATGCCACGCCAGGTGTTGAACGGGAACGATTACTCGATGGACACCGCTATCTTTAGGCCTAATGTGCCATCAACGGAATTTCTCCCAAGTTCAATCGCCAATTAAAAATATGATCCAGAGATACAAGCATAAAAACAAGTACGTAGGTAATATACTTTTATCAAAAAGTTATGGCGTACTTAAGGTTAGAGCTATCCCAAGAATTGATTGTATAAAACAACCAGCGAATTAAATAACTTATTTAGGAAAGTGAAACAAATAAAACAGTTATAAGGCTATGTTGTATCTTTTTTATACTGAGTGATAATTTTATTGAAACCAATATTGGTATCTCATATTCTATAAGATACGTAAAGTAGCGAACCTTTGTTACTTTTTCATGGAATTCAAAAATCTGATTTTAAACTTTAAAATAATGGATGTCATCTAACTTTAATTTATTGTGGAAACCCCCTTTTTTAGTTTTTAAAAGTTTAATTTTGTTTCTAATTTAAAGTTTCTTATAGGATCAATAGTTCACGAGGTGACGGTGGTAACTATAATTACCTAATTAGTAATTATAGGCCTACATTAAAATGGTCGCCCTGTATTTAATACATCAAATCAATTACTTTACTGTCGTCTGCTTAAAAGTACACATAACTGTGGATTATTCACCGTGCAGTAATTAAACATATTGAAATAGAATTGAAAATATTAGCTCAATTCATGACATACAATACGGAAAAGACCAGAATCAGACGGTTTCTGAAGTAACTAACAGATTTGCTGATTTCGCGAAATGAAACATATATCGCAAAAAAAATACTGTTTTGTCAGAATAGTTGCCATCATCAGAGAATGTATTTAATTACTACACTACTATTAACACTATATAAACGCCCCACTTTTGGCGTATATTAAAGGTTATTGTTTTAGCAGGCCAGGCCGGACACATGTAATCAATCTTTGCTTTGCGTTGTTATTAATTTTGCAGTATTTAGCAGTAAGAGAATATGTGTGTATATATATATATTGATATAAAACATAATTTTGTAAATAACTGTAAACATTTTAATAATAACAATTTAAATAAGGATGTTAGGTAGGCATCCTATAATATGTTTTGTTAGATTTAGTACATCGTGGTTTGGAATTAATTCAACGCCAATTATTAATTAATTATCGTAATTAAGACGTCAGTAAATATATAGCAAAATCAAAAGTAGACTTACATTATTATATTATATCGTATGATTATGCAATTAAATATATTGGTAATCTTTTTAAACAATTAAAGTTAAAAGGATTTGAACATGTACTAAATTAATTATTACAAAACTAGCCTTAATAAGTAAAAAATTATTTTGAATTAATTATTGAAAAATAAGTTGGCAAGGAAATAAAATAGCTTCCTTGAGGCTACAATAATTTGTCCATTGTTTGCTTTTCTATTTTAACACTCAATGAAATGTTTAAATTGCAAGAAATGTTTAAATTGCAAGAAATGCGTTTTAGGCTATTTAACAGAAATTAATGTCTCCCATGTTTTTATATTGAGTAAAGGTATTTATAAAATGCATTAGTGTTTCCATGTCTATGACAGGAAGTTTTAAACGTTCTGCTATTTTGAAAATGTTAAATGATTTAGTTTGCAATTACAGTTACTATTTTTGTAAAGAATACACGTTTAGATTAGCTTCACTAATCATTTATTTCAAGTCACCTGAACAACAATAAAAATACAAAATATGTTTGTGGGTGTTGCAATAGTTTTACTCTAGACTGTACTTCACGAATACAACAGATTCCGATTATGTAGGAGCTTGAAGCTTCCTGCTATGGTTTAGGTGGGGGCGGCGGGGAGGCAAAGCGGACATCCGTCAGAAGGGGGAATGACGATAGTAGCGCTGAATTAACACAGTATTCTCGTAACAGCGGCCGAACACTAAACTAACTACTGCGAGAACGCACCACACCACAGTGGGGCTCAGCTGTTCGTTGGATATAGTGAACAGTGTGTTGTTGTCAGGTTAAGTTAGTTGATTCCGGTTATTATCTCAAATAGTTAAGTAGAAACGTAAATTTAAATCAACCGATTTATAGCGGACTATGTGCACAGTTACTTGGATTCTTATATATTATTTAAAAGTGATTTATATATTCAAAACAAATTAATTATTGTTTACTTCCTCATACTTGGTAAACCCAACAAAGTAAATATGATTTCCTGTAAGACTTCTAAACATTTTTAGCGAACAAAAACTAAAGTGCTTCTTACCTACAGAGCACTTTATGAGTGAATTACAATTTAGAACTATATTTTGGTGTAACGGACTGTGTTCTTAGGCCTTTAAGTGTGTGACAGTTATATTGTGTTGTGATTTTGACTTTTTGGATTTACTTTTAAAACTTCTTTATTTACACTTTAATTATATTTGGGATCTATTGACCGAATTTATTTACCATTGTACAACAGACTCTGTTAAAGGTAAGCAACTATTTTCAAAACGTTATTTAGCCTATAAAACTTTAATTTCTTTATAAATCATTTGCAGGTTAAGTATTGTGTACTTTTCATTATTCTTTGTTATTAGATCGTATTGACTGCAATTTTTTGACACTATTTGAGAATGATAATTTTTTTGAAAACTAGGCTATCATTATAGCTGTATAGGCCTACCTGACAAGTAAATTCAATTTTGGCATTACCTTATACGTTAACCATTTTATATCTAGGCCTATTTAAAATTTGAGGCTGTGAAACTATCATACATCCACTAGAACCGGCTATGATTACTACACTTAACTAATCTTATCTTTTTGTTACGTAGACTTATTTCATTACACTCTTTGTATTATTTTATTTTCTACCAACCATAGGCCTACTAGGACTTATAAGTTCTGGAAATAGTAAAAATTATGTTATTATAATGGTTTTACAAAGGAACTCATTTTAGTATGTCAAACATGGATATCAGTAAATCATAAATCATTTACATTATTTATACAGTAGTTAGAACCATTAACATCTGGAACTACATAATTTTCAGACTACTAATTTTGTTAGACATTTTCTATTCCTCCAAGATTGTGGTTTTCCTTAACATATCATTAGCCTACCATCACATACTTATTTTTAGTTTTATTTTCGGTACTGATATCACTTTTAAAACACCAGTTAGACCAAGCTACCTACATTATGTTATAATTATTTTATTATAGGCCTACTGAGTTTTTAAGTTGATTATAAATACCAGTGACTGTTAGGCCTATGTGAGAGGTGATGATTCAATAAGTTGCAAACAAAATTAACTTTCAAACGTCTAGTAATTGATTCAAGTTACAAATACTAATTTAGTATTTAGGCCTAGTTATTTATTCGTATCTGCTTGAAATTTTTTAACTTAGACCTATATTTATTTGATCAATGCTGCAATGAGAATTGTATGGAACTAGAATGTCAATATACTTTTTATAACAGTAAAATTTTTGTTTAAACTGGAGTAGGTAGGTGGTTTGGTAATAACTTGATAAATCCATTTAAAATAACTATTGAATGGTTTATGTCAATATTATTTGATATTAGTGCATCATCATATGTAGGCCTACACCACACCGCTTCAAATGTATCATGGTAGGTTAGCACCCAGTTGATTTTGAGTCTAACTGGAAAAAACTTCAAAAAAAAAATGTTTAGGCCTCCTATTTTATCCTCCAATGAACATAATGTGAATAGGCCTACCATATCCCCTAAAACTCCCGATGTTTTTACTCTAAAATAAAGGTAACAATAGCAGATTTTCATATTTTTCTAAATTTGTACATCATATTAGAGAGTGTATTTTAGTTAAAACAATGAGCCTAATCATTTTAAAACAACTTATCGAAATTTTAATATACAATACAGAATATATTTGTGTAGTTAATAACTTGCTGTAACATGCAATTAATAGGCCCACGTTTTCAATCAATTACAGTACTTAAATATAGGCCTAACTTTAGTCAATGTAATCTCAAGTTAGTACAAGTTGTCCACACCTAGCGCGACGTTGAATACCTCTCCAAAGTGACGTTTTGGAGCCAGCTATTATCACTATCCCAAACAGAGATAATATTTATCATTGAAGTACTGTAACTTAAGCCTAACCTAAATGGCACTTGTGTTTTATAGGATAAAACAAAATTTGTATACGTAGTATATTTCTCAACTCGGGAAACGGAAGTAGGCTAAATTCGAATATGTCGTGTTTTATAATGTTCTTTCCTCACTGTAGGCCTAGATTAGAATACGCGATCTGTAACATGAAATACCGATTTAAATTATTATTCGAAAACATAATGTCCCATACGTTATTTGTTTATGGATAGGTCAACATTTGGAAATAACTATGTACACTATAATCAGAATCTACTATGACAGCTTTCAAAACTGAATAAAAAGTTACTTAAGGCCTAAAGCTATTTTGAACGGAAGGTTTCGATTATATGCGTAAAGGCTATAAATAAATATTAGCCTACATAGGGAAGAAGGGAAATGGTTCTTGACTTATTATTTTTATGGTGTAATCCGTATAGATTTGTCAATAATAAAACAATTGATTTTACTAAGCCACCATTTTTATCTCACTCAATGACTTAATGAGTCATTTTTAAAAGACTTAATGTCTCATTTGAAGGATGGCGAGAATCGGCATACATATTGTGTCCAGTAATTAGCGACTGTTATTCATAGTTATTGAAAAGTGAAATCATTGAAATTCTAATAAAAAATTGATTTAATAAGTTTAATATTAGGCTAACTTAGCCTACTTGTTTATGAATAAATTTGGCTCTGTGTAAATGTAGGGTTTTATAAGATCGAGGTGGTTGTATTTTTCACAAACACTAATTTAAATGTTCGATACTGTAATGCTCAGATTTTAAAACAGTATAATTAAGACTACAATAATAATTGTATGCTTAAATTAATAAGAACATTTGAATCGTTGTGTTTAGTAATGATGTCACATTTAGAAACGTTCTAGTGTAATCTCTTTTAGCATCTGCAATAAACGGACTTTTTACCCTCTTAATAAACGGTGCCTGTGTTATGTACCGGTGTTTGAAAAGAAAAACTGTACAAAGGACAATGCTCAGCGAGGGATATATGAAACCGGGTGGGTGAACAGATCAGGTAGGCTTAGACTCGGGTGCCCTTATTGTGGGCCACCTGCACACAAATCTGAGACCAACAGGTAGTGGAGAGGGAGGGGTGAGCCACCAAGAATGTACATCCACGTCAAAAATGTTGGAACAGTCTGCGATGCTGGAATTCTTTCCGATTGTTTTTCTCTTACGCCGAGAGTAAACAACGCTGAGCGTGTTGACCGAAAGGAGCGGTGGCTATTTGTAAACTATTTTAACCCGGTGTTTGCTCGCTTCCTGGAAGTAGC